>SKCR01046906.1:0-91928 GCA_019454045.1 Zanthoxylum bungeanum | reverse complement strand
TCGAGCTTTGTTCATAGAACTGGATAAGGATGGTGTCACGATTACCATATTTATTAACAGTTTAAACTGAAAATCACTTTTGGTCCAAGTGCTTTTAACATATATATATATTATTCAATATCCCCAAATAACGCAATCCAACGATTTGAATTTTGGGACCTAGATAAGATTTCAACTTCAAATTCTGGATATCATCTTTATAAGAATTTGAGACAATATTAATTAACTGACATATCGATATGAATGATGTGGTAAATTCAATATATATATGATTCAACCAAATCCAAAATAATCTCATGTGAAGCACCAATCCTGAACGAGCCCACCTGGCATAGTGGGTATACGTTTCTTGACTTTGTTATATTCTTACAACGTTTTTCAGACAGCAACTCACCAAGGCAGTTATTTTCCTAATGTGGACGGAATGGAGTGAAAGTTATGAAACATCCGCTTGTAAAAATATAATGATATATAGAGATTGTAATTGATTGAGATGGATTCAAAACAAAAAATTATTGGATAAAACAATCGTCTTAATTCTTAATCGATATTCTGATTTTTGGATAAAAAAATAAAAATTAAGTACGAAAATCATCCCAAAATCTATATCGAAACCCTTATTGTACCCTAATTATTCTCCATGAGCATAAATTTTTGTCTTTTTATATTCGAAATAATTAATTAAAAAATTAGTTTTATTTAATTTAATGAATTAACTATTAAAAGTAAAAGAAAAGATAAAATTTCAATATTTAAGAAGTACATGTAGATGTGTAGCATTATTATGTAATGTTCCCATTTTGCCCAAAAGAGAGAGAGAATAGATAATTTATCCTTTACACATTTTGGCCCTTTCACTCAACAAGTAGCTTTGCTTTGCTTTGCTTTTTAGTACATAGTCATAGTACAGGCAGATTCTTTCTTGTAGGTTAAGTTTACAAAATATAACAAGCATAAGCAAAGTGTTTTGATTATGTTAGAAAGTGGACCTGATTACAAGAAAAGAAAAGTACCATTAAATTTATACAATATTTCAAAAGTAAATTCTTGTTCATGTTCGAGTAAAATAATTATTTGACCAATGGTGTTCATTTCATCACATTCTTACACCCATATATAATCATCGATGGTTAAATAATAATCAACAAAGAGTAAATTTGAAACAAAATGAAGAGGAGCAAAAAAAAATACCAATAGAGTCTAAGTTGCCGTGAATCAAACTTGTGTTAAAAAAAAGGTAATTGATTTTTTTTTTTTTTTTTTTCTATTATTAATTATTAGGTGAAAACGTGCCCAATGAATTGAATACATAAGTTACTTTTCTTTTTCAGAAAAGAATAAATCCATTTTTACAGCTCTTCAAGTATTTTTCTATGTTGCCTCCGATAAGGTCTTCATATAATAGTGGACTGGTAGTGGTGCCTTCCAAAATTTAAAACCAATAATACAATTTTTTTTTTAATAAATTTGAGTAGGTGTAATAAATGTATATTACTTAACCAATAAAAAAATGTGTAGGCTAAATAAATTTCTTGTATAATTTCACACATCTTCCGAGTGTAACATTAATAGATGGTAAAAAAAATGTTTACGTAATTACGAAGTAATTATTTGATATAATAGAGATATGAGTCATGTGATATATAATTCATATTAAGTATAATTATAATTATTTATTATTAGTAGACCAACAAAAAAGTCAACAACTTCTGAAGTATAGCATACACCTGCGCACACATTAATACAAACTCCGCAAAACGCGCCGTCGCGTACACGGTATCTTGTGCGCAACTTAACCCAGCAGCGCAATATAACCTTCACCCCCTTAATTCTATTTAGCTGTTGAATTGAATGACCTCGTCTTAAAAAAATTTATTTAATTTTTATTTTCCGATGACAAAATAACACAAATATATTAATAATATATATGGAGTAAGAGTAACTGATATAAAAAAAAAAACAAATCAAAGAAACTCTCTTTGCTTCATGCTTTCTCCTTCTGACGAACAAAACTCTCTCTCGAGTCTCGATTCAGATCGTCAATATTATCCAAATCGAGCAAAATCCCACGTCAGTTCTCACATCATCACCGCTTCACAGATCATCACGAGGTACCTAACAAATAGCAGCTACCTCTCTTTATTTATTTCTGTGCACTGCACACAAACGCACGCGCATATGTCACAGCTGCATTATCTTCAGCATCTGGTTTCGTTATTGGGTAATTTTGTTAGCTCTGTTTTGATTTTAATGCAGGGTCAAAGCATATATATTGTTTATGTGAACGTATAGTAAGTTAATAAGCAAATGCTATTTGTTGTATTAATATTTGTTGCAAGTTGTAACGTGGTGGTGGGTGATGTGAAAAAAATGAAACATGCAGTGTGAATACGTGTTGATGGCGAGCAATAATCTGGTGGTGAAAGTGAAGAGAGAGACGATTGCGGCATGCATGACTTGTCCTATTTGTAATAAGATCTTGAGAGATGCTACCACCATATCTGAGTGTCTCCATACGTGTAAGTTTTTCCAATTATTCCTCGTTTCTTTGTATTTTTGGTCTCCAATTCTCGTAATCATCTTTTCTGCGTTTTCTTGGCATTTTTGCTATCTCTATGATCTGGGTTCTGGTTATTTACAGTCTTTTCTCATCTGGGTTTCGTTTAGTTGACTGTTGTTATTCACTTGTATATATGCTTTTGGAGAAAGGACTTTCAAATGCTTGCCTTTGGGAAACAGTGTCAGGGTATTACATAGTTATCGTAATTTTAGACTGATTTTAAAGTTATTGCATGCTTCAATTTTGCGCTTATTTAGCTCAAAAGCCCAAATTTTCTTGAGGTTATAAGCAGTCAAATGTTGGTTACTTTGGCTTTAACGAAATTATCACTGCTAAGGGGGTATGTGTTTATTGCAGGTGAATGCCTACGAGTAAATAATAACATGTTATTTCTTCTTGTTTTCTTCAATTATCTTGTACATTGAAAATTTCTTATAGGCTTGTCTTTGAATTTTCTGCAGTTTGCAGGAAGTGTATTTATGACAAAATTTCAGATGAGGAAATAGAATGCTGTCCAGTATGCAATATCGATCTGGGTTGTGTTCCTCTGGAGAAATTAAGGTAAGATCTGCTGACTCATTACTCTGCTACCAATCCAAAAATGTAAATGCTTCGTTCTCATTGGCTTCGCTTTCATGTAAATTTATTTAGTCTTTTTCATGGTGCTGAATTTTTACCACTGATAATTTGTTCGAGAATATGATTTACTAATTTATGAGTGGAGAGAAACAGCTGCCTTTAGAATATTGTTTCTCCATTATCCTGATGAGAAGTTATGGAGGACTATTTTTATGTTGTCCATAGGTTAATGCAATCAGTCCCATTGGTTTAGGAACAGTTTCTTCTGCTGATGATCTTGAGTTCTTCTTAATCTACCTCTGTATGTGTTTTTTATGCGTCTTTGAGTCTGTGGAAAGGGGAAGGGGTTTTAGTTGGAGTTGCATTGCTGAGATATACACTAGCATAAATGGAAGGGGTTTTAATTTGAGTTGCATTGCTGAGATATACACTACCATAAACTGCTTTGGATCTTCGACTAAGAAATTCTTCTATCTATTCCTTGCTAAGGCCACAATGAAATTGTATTTACAAGGAACGGATGCACTTCAATTGTGTAGATTAACCCTACATTTGATTATTTTCAAAAAGAAAAACATACATCTGATTAAAGCTTAGGTTTTTGTTTAAGTCAGTGTATCATTGCACATACGTTGATACTTTATTCAGGCCAGACCATACTTTGCAAGATGTGAGGACCAAAATATTTCCTCTCAAAAGAAGAAAGGTGAAGGCTCCTGAAGCCGTGCCCTCAGTTACATTACCAGTTAGAAGGAAGGAAAGGTCACTCTCATCATTGGTGGTCAGCGCTCCCAGAGTATCAGCACAGACTACCATGACGAGGAGAAGATCAAATGCTGCAGCAAGAAAGGCTGCTGCATTACGAGGTTCCGGTATTTCCATTGATAAACCCCTTAAAAAAGAGGAAGACTCTGTGGAAGATGATCAGGATGGGGCAAGCTCACCAGAAACTCTATATAAGTTATCTCAGAATGTAAAGCAGGTAAAAGATCACCGACATGTTTTATTTCTGCTTTCCGTGATTTTTATTCTTACAGCCTACGATATGACTTTTCTGTTTTACCACTTGCATAAAAAGATGTATGTGGCTGGCTGTGACATAAAATGTTCACGCTTCAAATGTGACAGATGCAGAGTTCTTCTTCTGCTCAGCCTAGTCAACCTATATCCAGTAAAGAGACAGATAATGACGCTGAACAATGTGAGGGGAAATCGGATCTTTGGAAACCTTTAAATTTTTTGGTGGAAGTTGCGAGTAGAACCAGGTCCCTCAAGTCTAATTCACAAGGATCTGAGGCGAAAGCAGAACCTACAACTTTTACTGATAATGAAGCTCAAGTGCATAAAATTAAAAATAAGGAAGACAAATGCAAATCGAAAGCTGGGAACAAAAACAACATCCCAGATCCTAACACTTCAGAAACAACTAATCCTAAAAGGTTGCGAAGAATTCGTCGAAAAACAGCTGCTGCTGCTTTCGGAGATTCAAATATTTCACCACAAGCTGTGTTGGATGCAGCTGGTGTGAAGTATGAACGAAGAAATGGTCCAATTTGGTTCTCTTTAGTAGCTTCGGACGACCAGTAAAAATCAGTCCATCTTTAATGAATTCACATAATGTTTATTTTACTTGTGTTAAATCTTTCTGACTGCAATTTGATGCTTTCAGGAGAGGAAGTTCACCCTTGCCACAAATCTCTTCTAGTTACTTGAGAATAAAGTGAGTTTCCTTTTGGTTTATTGCATTCTTAGAGGTGGAATACAGTTGTTTTCTGCATGAATTCGTAATAGAAATTTAAGTTACTCTACTAAATTTTAGGCTTAAAGGATAATACTTCAAATTAAAATATAATCATGACTTGTCTAAGAGATTTTTCATGGATCAATACTTTGGGTTATTTGTAAATTCACGAGCCATGTAGTATTGCAAATTGAATTCTTCTGTGCCAAGTACAATAGTTTTATGTACCCTATTACCATGGAAAGGAATTAATTCCTCACCTATAGCTGTCCATTTCCTTGCATGTTATGTTAAATTGTTAATCCGGGGCATGATTGGGCTAGTTATATACTGTCATGCATCCTTATTTGTGTTCCGTTTGATCTACATATATCCTGAAGGCCCTTTCAGCTTTTTTGTATTGTTACCCAAATGGATGTTTTTCATTCTTTTTCCAAGAACCCCATCATGTCTTAGTGGCATGAAGGAGATAATTTTGAAATTAGTGTTGATTATTCTTCACAAATTTTTTAGAAGTTCTACAATGCTGACCAACTAAGATGAGATTCCTACTAGTATTAGTTTTGGATGCCCTTACAAATCCTGATAAAAGAGCATGGCTTTTCTACAGTCATATACCAACAAATCCTGAAGGAAAATACAATGAAATTCATCTCCTGAACTACTAGGCTACTCCAATGCATCTTGATTCGTTAAGCACATGGCTTGAATGAATGTTTGTTGAGAATCCATAACCCAAATATTCCCAAAAGCCTCTTAATTTGACTAAATTATTTTTATTCATCTCTTGTCATCACTAGCTGAATCATCCGTATCGAGCCTTTACACTTAGGTGGCTCCTCATGCAGTGTATATTTCAACTGCGTTAATACGCTCTTGTATAGTTCATGTATCAGATCAGCCTTATGGCACAGTACCTTATTTTAATTAAAATGAACTGTAATTGTTTGTAAGCATTACCGTTAATATTTCCTGCAATTAAGAGTGACTCTTCAAGAAAATGATTTTTTTTTTTAAGTGGAAAGAATTCTCTGATTATTGGAAATATCAATGTTTTTTTTTTAAAATTTATTTTTGTCTTTCTGTGACAGGGATGGAAACATACCTATATCTTTTATCCAGAAGTACTTGATGACAAAGCTCAATCTCTCTAGTGAATCTGAGGTGAGTGAATCTGTCTCAGAATTCTTAGTAAAGATAACTCTTAATCAGAGAAAAGGACCAGTATGATATCAGTCTTTTCCCATCAGCCTCAAGAGTCGAGTCAAACATTTCGTAGACATTTCCTTTGCTTTCAGTTACTTGAGTATAATCATGTTACCTTTGGTGATTTCTTAGAGAAGACATCCTGGAAAATTCTAACACAGCCCTGAATTAATTGTGCTTATCGTTGAAACAACTGAATTAAGTCCTTGGAAACGGTTACACCTCTTATAATGGCCTCATTTCATTGTGGATTCCATGCAGTGGAACATGTTCTAATCATAATGAGATTAATGACAAATGAAAGTATAGTGAAACAGTTTATGTTTTTGTCACAAATGTGCAGAAAAAAACTTGTATCAGTTTAATATCTTAGCGAATCTTTTGTTTGATATATTTGCAGGTTGAAATTAAATGTATGGGACAACCAGTGATCCCCACCTTGCAACTGTTTAATTTGGTTGATTTGTGGCTACAAACAGCATCAACATCAGAACGAGTACCCGCGATGATAGGTTCGTCTGCGAAGGATTTTGTGATGGTGCTCACATACGCTCGACAGGTCCAGGAGCTTCAATAACATGTTATACCCTCTACATATTCAATAATCTCGTACCATTATTCTCTGTTTCTCATTAGCGATACAGTGCGGCTGCCTCGTAAGTTAAGAAAATTGTTCCCATTACTGGGTTCCTTTACATAATTGCAGTAACCATATTTCAAGCTGCAGCGCAGTGAAGGAGAATTTGGATCAAATGCAGAACTGCCTCCGTTTTTGACTTAGGTGGCTATTGCAATGGTTGTAAATATATGTTCCATACAAAATAATTTCGAGATACTCAATTTTGTGCTTCATGTTAACTTAGTACGTGCATTGACCGCATTGTGTAGGGATGGCCATTTCGTCCACAAATCCGCAAACCCGTAAAAACCCACTTGCAATGGGTAGGATTTGGTAAATATTTAAGCGGATTTGGTAATTTAAAACAAAATCCGCTGCGGGTTTGGTGCGGGTTTGGTAATTAAGCAAAACCAACAAATATCCACTGCGGATATCCGCTACCCGCAAGTTTAATTCTTTTTTTGTTTTATATCTTTAGGGAAAAAAAATCTCATATAAAATGACTCACTAACTGACAATTTTTGAATTGTTCTCTCTTAATATTTTTGAATTGCTTTTGGTCATGGTTCAATAATTTTGATGATATGAATTTAACATAATAAATGATATTCAGCTAATGATTCATGGATGTAATTGTGATAATATGAATTTGACATTATATTATAAATATTTTAAACTTTTATTTATGTGTCATTATTTGCAAACTATCAAATACAACTTTTTTTTTTTTGTATGTTATGAAAAAATATCAATGTTTAATTAAAAAGATTGTATTATTAAGAGAGTAAGAGAATTCAATATTTTAAAAACTCGCAAAGAATCCGCTGGGTACCAGTGTAGGTTTGGTAATTTATTTTTATATGCGGGTGCGAGTTTGGTAATGAAAATTAAAACTCGCAGCGGGTATGGTGCGTGTTTGATAATTTATTTACATATGCGGGTGCAGGTTTGGTAATGACAAACCCGCATCAAACCCTACCCACTGCCATCCATAATTGTGATTGACATTGCTTCATTGGAAGAAGCATAATGCCCACCCTAAGATCCGAAATTCGAAAGAAAAATCGCTAGCAAGAGGGTGATACTGTTTGGTATTGTGGTAAGATGATAAAATTATGTTTCGATCAAAACACAATTTACAAGTATTTAGTTAACTATTAAAATTAAGATAATTAATCATGAATTATTTCTTTAAAAAAATAATAATTTTACAAAAATTAAATTTTTTTAATTTTTTTCTCACCAATTATACACATGAAACTATGTTAAACTCCAAGAAAGTTGAAATGCAAACATGCTGAGTGTGGGAAATTTTGCAAGCACGTGTCAGAGCAAGCCATGAATCACTCCATTGATTGTTGAAATCTAAAATTGGTCAATCAGAATTCGAGAGATTAAATGCCCATGCACAAAGATCCTCATCTCATTCAAACAACCTTAATTTACGCAACAGTTCACGCTGTAAAAGCAAGTAGTTTCCACAGAAGCTTACAAGGGATGCTATTACTATTACAATCTTTCAAACATTGACATCACAGAACAAAGATCCAACCATTATGTTCTCAAAGACCGACTTCTATTGAAACTGAAAGTATGTACGTACGTATAGCATATTTCTGTCCAAACAGAGACAATGAGGCCAGCTGAAACATATTCCAAGACTATGTAGGAATGGAAATACTCCTAAACCTAAATGGGCAGATATCGCAAATATTATACGAGGACATTATTGAGCCATCATCATGCAGAGGCTTGGATGCTAATATTTCATCACATACTATTACTTTTACACACTTAAATTCTACATCAAGTCCCCTGCTTGAATTTGAAATCACAAAGCATATAACATGGCACCCCAAATAGTATTCTACAAGTGATTTCCATGTGTATGTCAGATCTAGATGTTAAGGTCTTCAAAAAGAATTCTAAGGAAAGGACCATCAGATCAATAATTCTAGCTTTTGAATCCCACTTTTCTTATTTTTCAAATTTCAAAAGCTTTACCTACCACGGGACAAAGCTCAAAAGCACTGCAAGCCTTTTGCATTACCCTTCCCTCTCGATCCACATTAATAAACTTTTGAGGATCTTTACACCCACTACAATAGTGATGATTCTTACTTTACCTCAACCTGAAATGTATGGGCTTCTCATTATCTAGACCGTGCAATTATAGAGTACAACTGGTGTATTGGGACCAGATATGCGTGGAGCGATCGTATCCGTAATCCAATCACGATTAGTTTCATTAACATCAACAAAGTTGTTCAGCTCAAAACAATCCCTAAACTCTACTTTAAAAAAAAAAAAAAAAAAAAAAACAAAAAAAAAAAAAACAAAAACAAGCTTCATAATCAACTAGATATAGCTAACCAAGAAGTCCCAGCTGGAAAACCACAATGAACAGAAAAAAGGAAAGTCCAAAGCACAGACAATCACATGCCAGTTAAATGCATGAATATTAAGGTAAAAGCTAGTCTACACTAGTGATGATTCTTGCTTTACCTCCACATGAAATGTCTGAACAAATGGGCTTCTCATCATCTGGACTGTGCAATTATAAAGTAAAACACGTGAAATGGGCCGGATATGTATGAAGCAGTCGTATCCATAAAGACCATAATCCAATCACTGCTAGTTTTACTAACATAATCAAAGTTCAACTCAATAAGATCCCTAAACTCTACATCCAAAAACAAAAAAGAGCTTAACAATCAACTAGATATAGCTAACCAAGAAGTCCCAGCTAGAAAACACAATGAAGAAAAGGAAAGACAAAAGCTCAGACAATCACATGGCATCCAGAAGAGCATTGTCGAATGCACAATTTTCTTAAACATAAATCACCGCCAGCTAAATGCACAGTAAACACTAAACCATAATTCACACATTTGCATTGAAATTCACAAAATAGCAATTGCCTGACTCCAAATACCATCAACTTCTGTAACTAAGAACTCATTTGAATCACTGTAACATTTCAATGTTCATCAATTTACCATTAATTGAAGAACCTATATAACATTTACACACATTTTAAAATCAAAATCGGCACAATATCCTGTAAGCAAAAAATAAAAATAAAATCAAAGAGCTACCTAGCCAGCAAAAATAGTCAGCTAAACGCGGGTGTAGCCAGTTCGGATGGGGCTTCCCACAAAAGAAAACAATCCATTATCAGCAACATCTCCTTCGTCATAATACAAATCTTCGATTCCTCTAAACGCAGCGTGTAACCCCACAATCAAAGCCCCAATCAAGAGAGAAACCAACACGTTCAACCACACGTGCGTCAGAACCAGCGATACAATCGTAACGACGCCGAGGATGCCCAAAACGACACGGTCATCCACCGTACGATGAAATATAACCAACTGCCCATCGCGAAAGAAGAAAAGGAAGAACCAAGCGATGAAGACAATGATGAACACAATCATCGAGACCGGGTGCCACAAGAGGCTGAGAAAGAGGATGGCGAGGACGATCATCGCGTAATTAACACGGAAGTATGAGAGGTTCCGCTTTAGGTGGATGGTGGCTTCGCCGACAGAGTTAGGGCGCGTGATGGCGTGGATGTCGAGGAGCTGTCTCCATGGGCGGCGCGTGGAGAAGACGGATTGGGTGGTGTCCCTGGCGCGTGTGAGGAACGCGGTGGTGGGTGGAATGGAGGTTGGAGAGGCGGAGGTGGTGGTAGGGAGGGAGCCGTAGTGAGGTGGGGATTGTGAAGACATTTGGCGATGAATGAAACGAGTGAATTTTGGAAACGATTTAGAAACCCTAATCTGAATTTGAAAAATGTGAAATGGAATTTGTTTGTCGCGTGTCACGTGTGATTTAGCGAAAGGGAGTCTGTGAGAGAGAGAATCAGAGAGAGAGAGAGAGAGGTGAGAGAGAGGGGTTTAAGTTTAAAGAATAATAAAGGTGATGATTTTGGCCTTCATATTTGCTGGCAAATTGAAAAAAAAAATAGGCATCGGGGAAGGAGACGACACCGTTTAAGGAATTTTGAAAGGTAGAGTGCGGACGTGGTTTTTTTTCTCTCTCTTTTCTTCAACAAAGTGCCGACGTGGCGGTACCGTAGGTCTACGCGTATGTGAGTGAGGACGGGATAGACAAGAACCCGCGGCAACCCAAATAACGTTAATTGGGTTGGGTTAGAAAAAACTTCACCAACCCGATCAACCCAACTCAACCTAATCCAATCCAAACACGTCATTATTAATAAGTCAAGATAATTAATTAATTATTATATACCCAAGTCCATTTATTAAATGTTATGTTAAATTAAAATAGGAAAATATAAATAAAAACATGCGTTTTTATCATTTCACTATTAAAATAATAAATGAGTATAAACAATTATTAGAGAGTGTAATATTTTATATTATATCTTTATAAATTTTTATTTTACTACAAATTTATATTTTATTATTATATATATCTTTACAAACCTTATATTTTGCTATTATATCTTTACAAAATATTACATTGTACCATAGTAGTAAAATATTACACCATAATACTTCTTATATCTATTTGCTATTTCTCAATATTTCTTATAGTAAAATATAAAATTATAATGATATAATAATAAAATATTACACAATAATATTTATTATTCACATTTGTATTTCTCAATTTATGAAACAATTAATAATAATAATAACCTTAAAATTAAAAAAAGTATCGCTAACCGTTTCTCACTACTGCACTTTAGCCATTCGTAGCCGCTACACATTGGCTGTGGCGTGAGATATCATCTCAACACGAGAAAAACTTATATAGGGACGGTCCCTATAGGATCATCCAATTAATGAATGACACGTGTTCTAGTTAATTTCTCTCTCTCTATGTTTTGATCGATCATTCTCAAAATAACTGGAACATATGTCATTCATTAATTGGATAGTCTTATAAGGACGGTCCTAAATACGTTTTTCTCCTCAAACACACTCCTTACGAAATGGGACGTGTAGGATGTCATCTCTCCAACGAATTTGGATTGGGTGTTAATTTTTTTTTTTATACTCAATTTTATATCACACGTGCATATATAATTATATATTAATGAGCAGTTAAGATTCAATTATTATAAATTTTTATTTCATAACCATCAATATTTATTACAAGATCAATATAAAATTAAGGTCAGCACTGAATCCATATTCCACCTCTTGTTGGGGTTTTTGGCGATGGGCCAGCGGAAGTGCGTTTCGGGCGAAATCGTAATTTAAAACTTTTTTAAATACCGAATAAATTATTAAATATCTAATATGAATAATTTATTCATATTTCACCTAAACCTATTTATTCGATATCAAATAACGATATAAATATATAAGAAACGTCGCGAAACTTTTACGAAAAACGTTTTTCCGCAAAATAGCCTAAAACACGTTTTTGACCGAACCGACCACCCAACACTTATGAGGACTGCCTAGGTCAGCCCCAATAGTGTTAGGGCAGTTCATGGACTGCCCGAACAGTGACGAACTCACTGTTTGGACAGCCGTCACCCGATTGGCTCAAAAGTCACCCGGTAACGCCGTTTTGGCCGTTTTCGCTTATTTCAATTCCGAACACTTTCCGGCAATTTTTCCACTCCCAAAACACATCCAATACATTCATAACACATTATTTTCATCACAAAATTTCCATTTGCACAGATCTGATCCAGAACCGAAAATTAAGATTTTTCATGCTTTAAATCCAATTTTTCAAGATTAAATCAAGTAATCAAAACACCAAATCAAGTCACCACATATGAACAACTCAAGAACAATTCTAGGCATTACAAAAGTGGTCATAACACTCTAGAATGACAACATGTCATCAAATGAACAAATTGGATATTAATTACACTAATTCCATCCAATACACTTCACACATGCTTCATTAGCTTCCAATCCATCATCAACAACCAAAAGCCCCAATTTTTCAGAATTCAAGGAACCCTAGAACCTTTCTAAATCATCAAGAAACAAGAAACTAAATTTCCAAGCTTAGGGTTTTGAAGAATTACCTTAAATATCCTAAATCATTAGCATTTTTTTTCTTGATTTTCCTTCATTTCTTCAACCAAAATTGAGAGCCTTTTTATGGTGTTTTGGTCGGCCATTGATGATGAATAATGAAGAAGAAAATATTTCCCTTTTTAAAATTGCATTGCCGTCATTTAAGGGTATTATGGTCATTTTTGCAATTTAATCTAATTAAATTATATTAAGCTTTTTTGTGGCCAATAAAATTCACACACATTTAGCTTAATAAAAACATGCCACGTGTTCAAATAATAATTAAACATTATTCATAACAATTATGAAAAATTTTATCGATTAATTATTCAAATATTTAACAATTAAATATCTAAATAAATAATTAATATAATTATTATTATATATGTATTTTATTTACATTAAATAACAAATACATATATTAATGGCATGTGTCAAAATATCATTTGACAAATAATTAATATGTATCAAATCAAATTTTGTATCAAATACAAATACATATTAATTACTGTTGACCAAAAATGCCGTTATGCATGTGTTATCGTTTAACCGATTAAACGATTTGAATTAACTCATTTAATCCGATGAAATATTATGAATAATCCGTATTATTCATATCGCGTTGCCCAAGTGCTCAATAGGTACACTTCATATTGTGAGACTCTCTAAGTTTAGGTTTATCCGTCACGAAATCCAATTTCGTGTCCATAATTCACCCACTCATGAATTATGACGACCACGAATAATCTCGCTAAACTATGCAAGCTGAGGTCATTGCATACGTATAATCCCTCTGTCAAAGGCTATCCATATTATCCCTGGGATATAAATGAGAATGTCAAATCTGTTCGGTATAATATAGTCGACTTTCAATTTATGATCTCTAAATAACACTCGGAACTGATTTCCGAAGTTATACCACAGCGATGGATTTACTAGATCGTAAACACGTGAGGATGCCTATGCCATGTACACAGGACTGACAGATCCTATCTTGATACGCACTGGATATCATGAGCATCAATCCACACCCAACGAACAGACGGAGGTCTGATCATGAATAGATCAGTGACGTGACTGCCATCAAAGTGTGGAGGATAACTCATATATCCCACTGTGGTATCTCAAGTCAAAGGACCACTATGCTCGCTCAACTAGTGAAGATTCCTATTGACGTTGGTGTACCATCTATTAGGAAATATTCAGTGAGTCGTTCAGTATTTATCAAATAAACACCTACATGTCTATACGAGTCTCCCAAGACTCATGGTTCATTGGGATAAACCATCGGACCAAGTCATAATATATGACATGTACTGGTCTCAGTGGATTTTACAAAACGACCCTTGTTAGTAAATCTTGACCAAGAACTTTATTTAAGGACATACATCTTATAATGCACTTCCCAATGTCAATTACAAACTACGTTTTAACTGTGCACTACATTGTAAATCCTAGGGTCTTTGTCTAATATACACGTATCACTAAACCAGATTTAGTTTCGATCTAATCATAATCAGATATCTAATCGTAATTAGATCGAATAAGTGTATAAAAGACAATGGTGCTTCCATTAAATTAGTAATATTATGGAAAATAAAATTATTCGTATTTATGAATCGGACATAAATACGATCCGGATTGGCACTCTGAGCACCAACCCTAACAATTTCTCCCACTTGCTTTAGTGCCAATCCACGGTATCCTATACACATCTTAATGTGTATCGCATACTCATGGCCCTTAAGAGCTCACCTTACACCCAAAAGGTAGGCAACAACAAGTAAGCTCGCTTAACAAATCGAGTCTGTCCAACAAACCCAACTGTTTTCCTTAGCCAGCATCATTAATATCTTGCAGAATCCAAATTCCACATTAATATGACTCAGACGCTATATCAGTATTGTGTCATATCTACTGAGTTGTCTAAGTATATGTGGATCAAATCCAAAATACTATAAGACAACCGCAAGCACTATACTAATATGAAAACTTCTAATCTATAGGGTCACTATGCAACTTCATAAGTCAATACTTCAAAAGTTGCAACTGATTCCACTAGTTTAGTAGAATCAACAGTGACACTCCCACTGCATCTTTTCTGACTTTATATGACATAGACCATCTAATGTCATAAATAGGATCAAAACTAATCTGACCTTATGGTTGCAGACTAAATTCTCCATGAATAAGAAACTCGTTCTAATATCTCAAAGATCACAAAGAACATGTTTCAAGATTCATCATATAGACTGCAGTACATCAAAATAACTCGTAACAGTTATGATTAAATTGATATCTTTAATCGCACATAATATAGTATTCATTATGCTATCATCATATGATGCATAAGATTGACCAGACATTCCAATTAATCTCTCTTTCGACAAATGAATCATCATTTACGAAAGATGAATACTATATATGTTTAAAAGACATGTTAACTGTCAAACAATTTACTAACTGTCATACAGATAGTCTCACCGTGTCCTTTATTAGATCATATCTAATACGCGACTAATGGGAGTATCTCACAAGTCTCTTAGTTTTATATCATATACAAAACTTTATATCAATATATCAGAGACTACTCCCACTGCTTTCACGGAGAAAAGAAGACTTATGATATATATAATACTAGAAAGAAATTTGTACGCTCCCACTGACCATACTGACAAAAAAGTATTCTCTATACTTTGATAAAACTAGACAATCTGACTGATATCAAAATCAGAGAACACAGATTTCCGGAAAGCTTATCTGAGTCTACAATAGGCTTCATAAGCTAGTATATCAAACTGTGATCTTAGCGGAATACAAACTCTAGGGCCATTCTAGAATAAATTCTTCAAAAAATAAATCACAACGGATCTCTCATTCGAAGAAATCACTCAAGAACGCCACTTTGCATTCTTTAGCCAAAATACATAGTTTAATATCAATATTAACCAATAGATCTTTAACTGTTCAATTAGTGCGACTAGAGACAGTATTCTCAGAATCTACAATAGACTACTGAGAATGACTTTCTCATTGTCATACTATAAAGGTCAAACCTTTATCAAGCTCACCTTGCTTTTGCTGTGCAAATAATTTGCACATCTTATGAATAATTCATAATGAAAGCTTAATCAAGTTCAAACTTGATCGTAGTAAGCTAGGAACAATCTTATATCTATGGTTCAATGGTTGTACGGGCCAAATTTGGGCCCATGGATAAAATCGACATTTACCCCAAGACCAACCACTAAACCTGGAGCCCATTAGCAGATCCAGCCTATAAGCAAAATGTCATACAATTAAGCTTCACGGGCCGCCTCATGGGCCCAAACTCGTTAACATGAAGAAAACCAACGGACACCAGTTACAAAAATCAAGAGAGAATCTGAATTCATAAACATCACCATGAAGTCGACGGTTTCAGGGGATAGACACGATCGTCAGTTATCAGACATAAATCATCTGAATTAAACCATCATTGACAACGACTCCAACGGGCAGAAGAGGGAAAGGGACCCCATATCAGGGAACCTATAAAATAAGAAGGCAAAGCAATAGAGATGGGATCTTCGAGAGACTACTCCTATCACCAAGACACTACTCCAATACACACCCCTCACGACAAACAATTTGTGGTTAAGGTACTCCAAATACCTTAATCCTTTCACCTTGAACTTATTCATTTTTAGGCTAACTTGATCGTCGGAGTGCCTACGGCTTCCACCCCACCGGTGGGCAGTAACCTCATCTTTCGCTCTACTCTTGTTTTACAGGTTCGCTCGTGCCCCTCAACTCACATTCTCGATTATGGACCTCGACCGAAATCAGCTTCCATAATTTGGCGCCCACCGTGGGGCTAACTGATGAGTGGTATTTATATCACTATTTCCCACTCATTTAACTTAATATTTTGTATAGTTTCTTGAGTTTTATGAACGTTTTGATGTGTTTTATTGTTATTTTGCAGATAAATAAAGTTTGGACAGCACTGGAGGCAATTTGGGGCAAAACCGGACAAAAATGCGTCAACAGGGATATTTTAGTCTTCTGCGCGTCGCGACGCTGGAACACTGCGCGCCGCGACGCCCAGCGTGAGCCGAATCTACTAACATGCGCCTGGTCAACGGTCAACAATTTGAGAAGTTTGACTTTGCTAAAATGCGCCGTGCCACGTGTCACCATCACAGCCGATCTGCTAACGTGCGCCCTGCCACGTGTCATCATCATATGCTGCCGACACTCAGACTGGACACGTGTCGCCTTGTCATCAGCCATGTCATCGGTCAAAAAGTCAACATCGCCATGTATCGCGCACATCATCCGCCACGTCACAAGGTCAACGAAGTCAACTTGCCACGTCAGCATCAGCCAATCACAGCGTGACACGTGTCGCCACGTGTCGCAATCCTATTGTGCCGACAATTGCAACACGCGTCACCTCCACGTCACCCGCCACGTCAGCGCCACGTCAGCATCAATAATTGAGTATCCTATCCTTATCTGACACGTGGCGGATAAGAATCTCAGCGACCAATCAGAAGCCGCCACGTGTCACAATAATTGAAGCCCAACCACTCTGCCACGTGTCACCTTATCATCTTATCCAGAATCTTCAAACCAGCGAACCAGAGCGTGCCACGTCGACAAATCCAGCGTCGCGACGCTGAGGACCTGGCGTCGCGACGCTGGAACCAAATTTTTCTATAAATAGAGCGCGAAATTTCAGATTTCAGTGCACCTTCCTCTCTCTTCAATTCCTTCTAAAGAGAGAGCTTCTCTCTCTAGATTCTTTAGTTTTAGTTTTTTTTTATTTTTTTTTAGTTTTTAGTTTTATAATAATTTTAATTACTTTTTGTAATAATAGTAATTAATTTTTAATTTTTACTTTTTACTTTTTACAGTTTTTACTATTCATGAGGAAGTAATTCCTTTTACCTTAGCATTTTATTTTATTTTACTTTTCAGTATTTTTACTTTATGTCTTTTACTTTTAAGTTGTTACTAGCCCTAGTTATGTGTTAGTTATCTGGGGTTGTGATGAATTCTAATATCACCGGTTTATAAGGGGTTATTTTATAGTTTGGGTAATTTAAAGGTTTACTTATTAAATCTTAAGTTTAATGCTTCTTGTTGTCTGATCACCAATAAGATTGATGTGGTAAATCTAAAATGAACTAGACATAGGGATTTTAGGTTTCAGACCTTAGATTCAATAGCCCACGATCTTCCTTGAGGATAGATAACCCTTTAATAGATTTCCTTACAGGATAGGAATATACCTGTCGGGCGGGGGTAGCCATAATTGGAACTTACACTTAATGAATCCAGATAATTTGGTTGACATAGACATATGGTTCAATTGGGTTAAACTGGGTATTTGCGTCTGACCATCGACAGAGGCTTTTGCATAATTTAGTGTTCCAGGTTAGTAAACTGATTTATTACACAAACATAAAATAACCACTTCATCTTTTAAATGATATTAGAATGATTCACGACCCTAGATCTTTGTGTCTTTTGTTATTTTCCTTAGTATTTTCTTTTGTCTTTTTATTTATTTATTTATTTTGTAAAACCACTTTCAACCAATCAAACAATCATTCTCTTCTTCATATAATAGATATCTGTAAATAAATAGATTCAATAATTAATAACAACAGTAGGAATTAAGTCCTCGTGGGATCGATATTTTTATACTACTTGAACGATACGTGCGCTTGCGTTATACGTGTGTGTTTACGCCGGTCAAGTTTTTGGCGCCGTTGCCGGGGACTTAAATTTCTTGAGTTGTTAATTTTGAAACTATCTAATTTACTTATATCTAATTTTCTTTCTTTTATTTTGTAATTTTTATTTCTTTTGTTTGCAGGTGATTAAAAAATGGAACATTACTGGGAGATTGAAAAATTACAAGCTTTACAAGGAGGATACACCCCAAATCTGGGAGCAACAGTCCGGTTTTCTGAGGCCTGTTGTTGAGCCCAATGACTATCACTGGATGACAGAACCAAGTAATACTACTTTTGTTCAACAGAACTCAATGTGGAGATGTGACATATGTAATGGTAACCACCCAAGCGATTATTGCGAGTACAACTACAATTCAGGGTGGCAGAACTATCAGAATCCTTCATGGTATGATGAGCCAACATATTTCACAGAACCATCATATTTTCCATCTTATCCACCATCTTCCTTCGATCCTTATCAAGAACCAGAACCATCCGAGGAAGATCAATTAATTCACATGTTCAAAGAACATGGAGCTCAATTTGATGCACAAATTCAGAGTAACGCAGAATCCATACAGAGAATGACAGATCAGATCAGACAATTTATAGAAAACCAGAACATCATACCTCAAGAACCAGTTTCAGATGACACTGATGAAGCCTTCGAGTACCAATCATTTCACAATGACACGTCAACAGATGAGGAGGCTGAGCAGTATCAACAACCAGATATATCAGTTCAGGAACTTGAACCGGCAAAGTCTCGATTTGATTTCTATTATTCAGATTCTGACGATGATGAAGCTGAAATATTTCTACCAACTGCATCAAAAATTGAGGATGGAATTCTGTATCCTCAAAATGAAGATCTTGGAGATTCCATTGCACAAATGTTTGATGAAGATCTACCTGAGCTAATCATTTCAACCAGATCAGAGGATGAAGACCTAAAATCTAACATTTCTTTTCAGGTTGACAATTTTGAAACATGTATTTCACAGATGACAGATGAAGAGTTGAATGCAGAAATTTTCAAATACATCTGTGAAGAAAAGGTGGAGCAAGAAGAAGAGCAAATGTCTGACCTTATTAAAGATCCAGAGCATTCAGGAAAAACATCGCTGTTTTGGGGAGTACTGATCAAAGAAATCACCCAGAAGCTTGAAAGAATGGAACTTCCATTCCAAGTCAAGCACCATACGAGACCTCCTAATTTTATTTCTTTCTTTGCAGGAACTATTGGAGCGACAAAGATTAAAAAGGTGGCACAAGCACTGAATGAGACAAAATTCTTTTTGCCACTTTACCGTTGGAAGAGACCCTTCAAAAGCAACGCTCACGGGATTGTCTTCGATAGGACATCCAAAACGACACTGAAACCTCCTTAACAGATGAATTTCAGTCACGTCTGGCTGAAGACGAAAAATTTAGCGCTAGCAGGGAGGCAACCCATGCAATTTGTTGTAATTTATTTATTTATTTATTTATTTTTGTGTGTGAACTTTTTGATTTGTGTGTTATTTTTGCAGGAAAAATTAAAATGGAATTTATCAGGACAAAGCAAGCTAATACAAGCGGGATTTTCACAAAATAAAAATTTGACAAAATCACGAAGATACAAAGTCAATCCAGAAAAGACGGTCGAGTAAGAAGTCTGCTTTTGGGACGCGTCCCTATGGATTTATCTGTCGCAAGACATGGTTTTGCCAAAAAAAAAAAAAAAAAAAAAAAAAAAAAAAAATCAGCGTCGCGACGCTGACACGAAATCACAGAACATAAGCAGATGCACTGGCAGCATTTCCTTTTACTTTTCACTTCTTCTTCTTCCTCAAAACACAACCAACAGCCGCACCAACCACCAATCATCACCTCAAAACCAAGACTCACCATAACCTCACCACCGAGCAAAACCCCGTCCTCAACTGAGACCAGAGATCAAACCGAGAGCCACAGCCGAGATCTATCAAACCCATCATCATCTTCCTCTTCGAAATCAATTACCATCACCAAAACCACAAAAGCCGAGAACCACCGCGAGCCATCATCACCGAGATCCACCAGCCGAGACACCACTAGCCGCAAACCTCACCTTACCGAGCCGTGAACCACCTCACCGAGACCAAAACTAACGAAATCGAGCCGGCCCACCAGAAACCCAAGACGAGATCTAACAGAGAAACCGTGAACCACCACCAAGCCACCAACGAACCAAACCGAGAGAACCCACCACTGCCAAAATCAGAATTTGAGATTAACATTAATGATTTGATAAAATTTGATTTGGTAATTGGTAAATTGATTTGGTAATTAAGTTTGAATTGTGGTTGTTTGATTTGGGAATTTTGAATTACGAAGGGTTGATTTGTGGATTAATTTGATTCGTAGATTTTGGGAGCGAAGAGTTGAATTGGAGTGTTTGTGGCATTTGATCGATTTATGTTGTGTTGGATAATCAAAAATTCAGGGGAGACTCTGTCGGATTTTTCTAAAAAATACCAAAGTTGGGATTTGATTGGTGATAATTTTTTAGGGTGAATTTTGGGGAAATTTTGAGTTTTTAGAGGTGATTCTGCATAGCGATCGTGGTAAGAACCGTAATTTGGACATAAATCTTATCGGTAATTTTTCCTGTAAAATTTCAGCTGACCAGGTATTATCTTCTAAATTCTTTTGTGTATACATAGTGTGAACTTTTTAATTTTGTGTGTTATGTTTGTAGGGAAAAGCACAAACGAAGCATTTTAAGACAGAAGGAATTGTGTTTCGCAATCAATGATGAGAAACAATTCATTAGCGATGGCTGAATAAGGAATAAAATCTTGAGACAAATCCTAATGAATTTATACTACGCGAGTGGCGTATTGCATACACAATTCCGTTGCCTTAATTATTGCTTTGATTTGCTTTTCTGTTGTAATTATCTTTATTTTCGTAGACAGGATCCAGACTTTTTGACCTTTCACGATCTCTTTTGTTGTTTAGCTAACAATCGTCCTTTGGAAGATATTAGTGTTATTATTACTCACCCTTTTTCAGGTACTATAAATTCAGCTCGTCATTGCACTTTTGAAGGCATCCTGATTTGAGAAAGTAATACATAAAAAAAAAAATGGAAGCCACTTCAAGAAGACGAGTTGAAAACATCTGTGTGTTTTGCGGTAGTACTGTTGGTACTAAACCACAATACATAGAAGCAGCACAGGAATTGGGTCGAGTCTTAGCAGCAAGGAATATGCACCTAATATATGGCGGAGGTAATCTTGGACTTATGGGGATCGTTTCAAAGGCTGTACAGGAAGGAGGCAGTCATGTTTTGGGAATCATCCCAAAACCCTTGGCAGAGGCAAATCTTATTGGTTCGTCAAACGGCGAGGAACTAATCGTGCCAGGTATGTCTGAACGACTGGTAGAAATGATTAACCGTGCTGATGCTTTTATCGCTTTGCCAGGTGGCTTGGGTACGTTGGAGGAAATTTTTATAGTGCTATCTTGGGCGAACCTGAATATACACCAGAAAACCGCTTGGACTGCTCAACGTTGATGGATTTTATGATTTTCTTTGTGTGTTTCTTGATGATGCTCGGAGAAATGGGTTCGTGTCGAAAACCTGAAAGAAAGAACTCCTCTTACTGCCAGAACTGCTCCCGATCTAATAGACCAACTCATAGCCTATGAACCACAAGTTGACCCTATCCTTTCAAAGATAAATTGGTCCGAGGACGATCGTGGTAAGAGGCGTCGAATTAATCTAGATCTTAACCTTTAATTTCTGTAGATTTCAGCTAACCAGGTACGACCTTCTTAACTCTCCTTTTACTGTTTAAGACATTGGGGACAATGTCTCATTTAGGTTTGGGGGAGGGAAATAGTTGATTAGTACCTTGTTTTTAGTTTGTGTGTTGTTTTTATTTTTAGTCCAAAATTTTTCGAAAAATACAAAAAAAAAATTGAAAATTTTTCAAAAATTACAAAAATTTATTTGTGTTGTTAATTTGACCAAAAAGGTGAAATTGGTAAGAGATAGCCGAGTAAGGAGTTTCCACTCCTGAGACGTATCTCCAACCTATTTTTGAAACAAGTTAATTTTTGTTTATTTCATTTTAAATTATTTAATTTGTGAATCTCCATAATACTGACTAAAATGGATCTTCATATGCTTAGTTGATAGATATTATCAACATATATAGTAACATACGGACATGAGCTAAATTGAAAAGTTTGTAATATTCAATGCTCTAGTTTAATTGGAGGAAGCATCTCAAAAAGCAATGGAGTAAAAAAAAAAAAAAAATTCTGATTTACAAAAAATAAAGTATCTAAGATCGGGTTATTAAGTCTGTAAGGGTATTTTAACACCTAGTGCCCTAAAACCAACTGGTTTGGGAGTCATTGGCCCAAAGCTCGCTACATGGATCAAAGATGCTACAAAAAAAAAAAAATAATATATATATATATATATATATCTGAAGTCTGAGTAATTAAGTTCGTAGGGGTGTCTTAACACCTGGTGCCCTAAAGCCAACTGGTTGGGAGCCACCGACCCAAAGCTCGCTACATAGACGGAAGGTATTGTATATAAATAAAAAGTCAAAATTCAGAAAAAAGCAAAGAAAAAAATCAGAAAAATCAGAAAAATTATTCCATTGCTACAAAAAGGTGTGAAATCTGATAAAACTTTAGGACAAAAATATTACTCTCTTATCAACTGCACTTATGACTGTTGTGGGCAAAAATGAGTTGTTTAATATTTTGTTGGTTGTGTATATGAAGAATGGTAAAAATAATCGGAGAATTTACTTATTCGGTAATTTAGAAAGAAACAAAACAACTAGTAACTTGGAGTAGAATTTTCACCTGATTAGTCACTAACTTTCTTTATTCTCTTTTCGCTTGTCTTTTTGCTTTTGTGTGCATTAGTTTTAATACCTTTTTACTTTTGTAAAATGTTTGTGGGTATCATTGCTGTAAACCCTCACGAGACTACAACTCGTCCACTAGGGACACCTAGGGGTTTAAAGGCTTGTTGCATATGCTAAATGCAATCGTAATCCCTACGAAAGTGGCTTAGTTAAATTTTATTTGTTATTTTATTCTGTATTTTGCTCGAGGACTAGCAAAATGTTAGGTTTGGGGGTGTGATGAGTGGTATTTATATCACTATTTCCCACTCATTTAACTTAATATTTTGTATAGTTTCTTGAGTTTTATGAACGTTTTGATGTGTTTTATTGTTATTTTGCAGATAAATAAAGTTTGGACAGCACTGGAGGCAATTTGGGGCAAAAACCGGACAAAAATGCGTCAACAGGGAATTTTAGTCTTCTGCGCGTCGCGACGCTGGAACACTGCGCGCCGCGACGCCCAGCGTGAGCCGAATCTACTAA
Source organism: Zanthoxylum bungeanum (assembly GCA_019454045.1). Lineage (NCBI taxonomy): Eukaryota > Viridiplantae > Streptophyta > Magnoliopsida > Sapindales > Rutaceae > Zanthoxylum > Zanthoxylum bungeanum. The sequence continues at coordinate 68,093 of SKCR01046906.1, read as the reverse complement.
CATGCGCCTGGTCAACGGTCAACAATTTGAGAAGTTTGACTTTGCTAAAATGCGCCGTGCCACGTGTCACCATCACAGCCGATCTGCTAACGTGCGCCCTGCCACGTGTCATCATCATATGCTGCCGACACTCAGACTTGACACGTGTCGCCTTGTCATCAGCCATGTCATCGGTCAAAAAGTCAACATCGCCATGTATCGCGCCACATCATCCGCCACGTCACAAGGTCAACGAAGTCAACTTGCCACGTCAGCATCAGCCAATCACAGCGTGACACGTGTCGCCACGTGTCGCAATCCTATTGTGCCGACAATTGCAACACGCGTCACCTCCACGTCACCCGCCACGTCAGCGCCACGTCAGCATCAATAATTGAGTATCCTATCCTTATCTGACACGTGGCGGATAAGAATCTCAGCGACCAATCAGAAGCCGCCACGTGTCACAATAATTGAAGCCCAACCACTCTGCCACGTGTCACCTTATCATCTTATCCAGAATCTTCAAACCAGCGAACCAGAGCGTGCCACGTCGACAAATCCAGCGTCGCGACGCTGAGGACCTGGCGTCGCGACGCTGGTGGAACCAAATTTTCTATAAATAGAGCGCGAAATTTCAGATTTCAGTGCACCTTCCTCTCTCTTCAATTCCTTCTAAAGAGAGAGCTTCTCTCTCTAGATTCTTTAGTTTTAGTTTTTTTTTATTTTTTTTAGTTTTTAGTTTTATAATAATTTTAATTACTTTTTGTAATAATAGTAATTTAATTTTTAATTTTTACTTTTTACTTTTTACAGTTTTTACTATTCATGAGGAAGTAATTCCTTTTACCTTAGCATTTTATTTTATTTTACTTTTCAGTATTTTTACTTTATGTCTTTTACTTTTAAGTTGTTACTAGCCTAGTTATGTGTTAGTTATCTGGGGTTGTGATGAATTCTAATATCACCGGTTTTAAGGGGTTATTTTATAGTTTGGGTAATTTAAAGGTTTACTTATTAAATCTTAAGTTTAATGCTTCTTGTTGTCTGATCACCAATAAGATTGATGTGGTAAATCTAAAATGAACTAGACATAGGGATTTTAGGTTTCAGACCTTAGATTCAATAGCCCACGATCTTCCTTGAGGATAGATAACCTTTAATAGATTTCCTTACAGGATAGGAATATACTGTCGGGCGGGGTAGCCATAATTGGAACTTACACTTAATGAATCCAGATAATTTGGTTGACATAGACATATGGTTCAATTGGGTTAAACTGGGTATTTGCGTCTGACCATCGACAGAGGCTTTTGCATAATTTAGTGTTCCAGGTTAGTAAACTGATTTATTACACAAACATAAAATAACCACTTCATCTTTAAATGATATTAGAATGATTCACGACCCTAGATCTTTGTGTCTTTTGTTATTTTCCTTAGTATTTCTTTTGTCTTTTATTTATTTATTTATTTTGTAAAACCACTTTCAACCAATCAAACAATCATTCTCTTCTTCATATAATTAGATATCTGTAAATAAATAGATTCAATAATTAATAACAACAGTAGGAATTAAGTCCTCGTGGGATCGATATTTTTATACTACTTGAACGATACGTGCGCTTGCGTTATACGTGTGTGTTTACGCCGGTCACTAACGAGCGGATTTCGCAAAAGTTAGACACACCAACAAAACAGTCTGAAATGTCCTCAAGCAATGAACAAACCCCAGATTCCTTGATGGCTCAACTTGCTATGCTCAAAGAACGACTGCAAGCCCTTGAAGAAAAGAATTTGACGATGCGAAATTCCAACGAAAGTCTATAGAAAAAGCTGGAGCAGTTATCATCCAATCCCCAACATAACACTCAATGTCAAACCAGTAATCCAGACGACCGAAGCAATCCGAAAATCCCGCCTATGTCGGATGGGCCAAACAACAATCACCAGCCTACTTCGCATGACCCGAACTCTCTCATCGATCCATCCCAACAAATCGCTACCTCTATCAGAAGGGAAATGATTGAATTTAAGGAAACAATTATGTCGAGACTACCAGGGGTAAGGCTGCCAGTCAGGAAGAGCAGGGCCGGAGCAATTTCTGATACCTCGTTTGTGGAGCCAATTGTTGCTGTTGAATTGCCCGAAAATTCAGCCCACCCGAAATGAAGCAATATGATGGGTCCACCGATCTAGATGACCACGTAATACATTATAAATACAAGATGATGTCAACCGGCTTGTCCCCAAATCAGTGGGAGGCTGGAATGTGTAGATGCTTTGGGGAGACACTGGCGGGACCTGCCCTCTCTTGGTTCATTAACCTACCCTACAGGTCAATCGAGTCCTATCAACAGCTGGCTGACAAGTTCGTGCAATATTTTCCAAGTTCATGCAAATTAGAAAATACTTCCGACGACCTTAATTCTATACATCAGAGAATATGAGAGTCATTATAGAGCTACGTGGCCCGGTTCAACCGGGAGAGAATTACAATCCCAGATCTCCACCAGCCTACAGCGGTAGAAGCCTTCCGGAATGGACTACTATGTGACAGTGGGCTCTATAAAAAATTGATGAAATTTCGATGCCACACCATGGACCAGGTCATGGCACGGGCCCAGGTAGAAAGAAGGTGGGAAGAAGATAAAAGAAATAAAATAAGGGAATATGTTACGAATGCACGAGTGGACCGAAGGCCTGCTGCTCCCAGGCGACACGATATAGATATCCACTCTCACAAGGAAAGGAGGAACCAACCAAGAGGAGAGTGACGGCAATTCTACAAAAGTATTGACAGACGACCAAGGTCGTACAAAAGTAGGGAGGAGCTGCCAGCTAGCAAACCCAGGCTCCCAGACTACAACTTTACAATTTCTCCCAGAGAACTAGTCTCTGTGCTTAAGAAGATGGGGAATGAAGTAAAGTGGCCTCCACGCTCCAGGGACAATTCGATCAAAAATAACACTAGGAAGTGGTGTGAATTCCACAGGGACTATGGTCATACGACAGCGGAATGTGTAGCTTTGAGATTAGAAGTTCTAGAGCTACTGAACAAGGGGTTCCTAAGGGATTTTCTCACTGATAAAGGGAAAGCAACCTTGGCGCGAAGGGACAAGAGAGATGGTCAAGGAGAAATTCCAACCCCTCCACCCTCAATTAATATCACCGTTAATGTCATTTCAGAAGGATCGGGAATCAGTGGAGCAACATATTCGGCAACTAAACGACATTCAATGGCTCTGGCAAATAATACTTCACATACATCGATGTCTGTAGAGAAAGTCTTCACGGATTTGATAATAGAGTTTCCAGACGACGGGGATTCACACAATTTAAATCCACATCATGACGCTTTAGTCATTTCCTTACAGGTGGAAAACTTTATGATCAAACGAGTACTGGTCGACACGGGCTCCTCAGCTAATATAATTTTCGCTAGTGCCCTTGCTGACATGGGGGCCGAGCTGGATAAAATAAACCGGCAGACGACAGTACTGATCGGGTTTAGCGGAGAGTAAAAATTCACCATGGGGGAAATATCACTCCCAGTCTACGTAGCTGGAGTCAACAGAATGACCACATTTCTGGTCTTAGACAACCCTTCAGCCTACAATCTGATCATGGGCAAACCTTGGATTCACGATATGAGGGCGGTGTCGTCTACTTACCATCAAGTAATAAAATTTCCTACCAAGTGGGGGGGGTTCAAGAAATTAAAGGTGATAGATTGGCGTCAAGAAGCTGCTACCAGACGACTTTGAAGGCTAAAACTGAGTCAGCATAGCAATTACTGACTGGGCCTCGTGCTCCGGAGCCAACTCTACCAAATATAGAGAAGCTCGACGAGGTCCAAATTCACCCTCATTTTACAGATCACAAGGCATTAATTGGGACTGACTTAGATCCCAAACTCAGAGCCGACCTTGTTGAATTCTTGAAGGGGTGACACGGTAGTTTTGCATGGTCTCACAAAGATATGAGTGGAATCGATCCGCAGCTCATTACTCACGAATTGCATGTGGATCCAAACCACACCCGGTTAGGCAGAAAATAAGAAAAGTTCGCCCCTGAAAGGAACCAGATCATTGATGAAGAGGTTCAGAAGTTATTGCAGAACAAAGCAGTTAAAGAAGTACAATTTCCGGAGTGGCTTGCGAATGTGTAGTTGTGAAGAAAAATAATGGAAAGTGGAGAGTCTGCATCGACTTTACGGATTTGAACAAAGCTTGTCCAAAGGATTCGTTCCCACTGCAACATATTGATTCAATGGTCGACGCAACGGTATGGCATGAGCTATTAAGATTTATGGATGCGTATTTAGGCTACAACCAGATCCTCATGCATCCTGACGATCAAGAGAAGACGGCCTTTGTCACAAACCGAGGGATTTTTTGTTACAAGGTCATGCCATTGGGCTTAAAAAACACGGGAGCAACATACCAACGACTGGTTAACAAGATGTTCGACAATCAAATTGGGAAGACAATGGAGGTTTACATAGACGACATGCTGGTGAAGTCCATCAAATCAGAGCAACACCTTAATCATCTGGAAGAAGCCTTCGACATCATGGATAGGTACGAAATGAAATTGAATCCTACTAAGTGTGTGTTTGGTGTCACCTCAGGGAAATTCTTGGGGTACATGGTCACTCGACGAGGAGGAATAGAAGCGAATCCAGACCAGATAGATCAATTCTCGACATTCCATCTCTTCCAGCCCGAAGGACATCATGCGGCTAACTGGGAGGATCGCCGCGTTAACAGGTTCATCTCCAAATCCACAGATAAGAGTTTTTTGTTCTTTTCAGCTTTAAAAAAGGCAAACAGCTTTGTGTGGACTCCTGCTTGTGAGGAAGCGCTGAAAGGACTCAAACAGTACCTTACTACACCTCCATTGTTGTCGAAACCACACGAAAATGAGAGGCTTTACCTCTATTTGGGAGTTTCAGAACACGTGGTTAGCGGAGTCTTAGTGAGAGAGGAATCAGTAATTCAACAACCAGTTTACTACGTAAGCAAAGCATTGTTGGGAGCAGAATCACGCTACCCGTTAATGGATAAGTTGGTTTTCGCCATTGTTACAGCCGGGAGAAAACTCAGACCTTACTTTCAAGGACACTCGATCATGGTATACACGACGTATCCATTAAGAAGCATACTCCATAAACCAGAATTGTCAAGGAGGTTGATGAAGTGGGCAATTGAATTTGGGGAACATGACATAACTTCCCAGCCTAGGACCGCCATCAAATCTCAAGAACTGGCAGATTTTGTGGCCGACTTCACTCACGACCTCCTTGCAGTGGCTGAAACTGAGATCAACTCCATTCAGCCGACAATACCTTGGAAGTTAGCAGTCGACGGGTCCAGTAACAAAAAGGGCTGCGGTCTTGGAATCATGATCACTACCCCGACATGCGAAACTTTGCAACAGGCAATCAAATGCGGTTGTAGAGTTACCAACAACGAAGTAGAGTACAAGGCACTGATCGAAGGGTTATTATTAGCTAAAGAACTGGGAGCTAGGGAGATAGAATTGAAATCCGACTCTCAGTTGATAGTCAACCAGATCGAAGGATCTTATCACGCCAGAGGTCAAGCAATGGCTTCCTACTTACAAAAGGTAAACGATATACGGTCGATATTTGAGAAATTTTCCATAACCCAAGTCCCAAGAAGTGAAAATTCCCAAGCAGATGCATTGGCAACCCTCAGATCGACAATGGAGGGGGACAGACCACGAACAATACCTGTAGTGCATTTGAGCTGGCAGGCAATTTGGAAGGAAGAAACAGCTGTTGCAGCGGTCGATCAGTCGACACTTGGATGACGCCTATAGTCGAGTATTACAAAAGGCTCACTTCCAGAAGACAGAGTGCAAGCCAGAAAAGTCCAGAGAGACGTCTGCGAGGTTCGTTGTGTTCGACGGTCAGCTGCTAAGAAGATCATTCACATGACCTTATTTGAAATGCCCAACACACGATGAAGCACGGCATGTGTTGACAGAGTTGCATGAAGGGCAGTGTGGGAACCATTCTAGTGGCAGAATTCTGGCTATTCGAGCACATTCGACAGGGTATTATTGACCGACAATGAGAATTGACTCTACAGAATTCACTAAAAAGTGTGACAAGTGCTAGAGATTTGCACCAGTTCCTTATCTTCCACCAGAGAAACTAAATCCCATTATATCTCCATGGCCGTTTATGAAGTGGGGAATGGACATAGTAGGAAAACTCCCAACCGAGCATGGCCAGCGAGTCTACTTGCTTGTGATGACAGATTATTACTCGAAATGGATAGAAGCTGAGGCATTCGCTAGAGTACGCGACAAAGAAGTTCAAACATTCGTATGGAAAAACATCATTTGTCGATTCAGCATACCAAGAGAAATTATGACTGACAATGGCTCTCAATTCATCAGCCGTCACTTTCAAAACTTCTGCAGGAATTGGGGCGTAAAATTGAACTTTTTGACACCACACTTTCCACAAGCGAACGGCCAGGCAGAATCCTCCAACAAGACGATCATGAACACTTTGAAGAAGAGGTTGGAGAAGACTAAGGGCGCTTGGGCGGATGAACTTCCAGGAGTGTTGTGGTCATACAGGACAACGGTGAGGTCTTCGACAGGCGAAACTCCTTTCGCATTAGCATTTGGAACGGAAGCAGTAATTACAACTGAAGAAGTCATCCCTTCCTCATGCTACCAATGGCTCAACGAAGAAAACAATCAACGGTTGATGAATTTCAATCTCGACACGATTGATGAGATAAAGGACCGAGCTTCCATTCGACTGGCTGCTTATCAACAAAGGATGGCCAGATACTTTGACAAAAAAGTCAGGAGTAGGACTTTCAAGGCTGGAGATTGGGTCATATGGAGAGTGTTCCAGAACACCAAGGAAATTGGAGACGGGAAGTTGGGTCCAAATTGGGAAGGACCTTACCTCGTCACGAAAGTTGTCAGGAAATGAGCCTACAAGCTACAGACTAGGGAGGGGACTCTCATGCGCAACAGTTGGAACGCGGTGCATCTTAAGCGATTCTCCCGGTAACACTCATGTTTTGTCGTTTGTTTGTTGGCGGTTATATTTTCCAATAGTAGTTATAAGAATGAAATAAGGAAATTTGTAGAAGTCATTCGACTAAATGCAATAAAAGATCGTTCATTAAAATATCATTCGACACTTATACACAAAATAAAAGATAGTTCATCATTCGACAATTATACACAACGTTGATTGTTCAAAATGCGGCTTTCCGCCTTCCTATCGGACCACTGATTCAAACTTTATACAAAAGTTTCGAAGTTAATCCGAACCCTTAATTTTCAAGGACTAGCTCCTCCTCCATCGGCTGTTGTTGGAAGACTGGCAAGAACATTTTCTTGAGTCTCGACCGCCATCGTCGATTCAGAGTGAACAACCGCAGGTCCGACATCCTCTCCCTCCTCTACGTGTTTCTCGACCTCCTTCGTCTCATCTACATGAAATGCACTTGGCTCGACCTCGTCCTTCTTCGACTCAACCTCTGCCCTTATTTCTTCATAATCTTCCTCCATCGACGAAGTGATATCGGCTTCACGTCTTTCATATTTTCTAATCCACTTCTTAGGCTTCCAGTCTACGTGTTTTCCAGCAACATATTCCCTCATTAAATCACATCTCTTTCTCATCATGGAGTCGATGGCGATGTCCTCCATTTTCTCTAACAGTGATTCATTTTCTTTCTTTATGTTCTCGAAATCTTCTTTGTAGCTTTCGATTGTTAGCTCGACAGTTTCTTTCTCCAACCTTTAAAGCAGCCTTAACCTCCTTCAACTCCTTCTCGAGCCTATTCTCCTCCTTTGAGAAGCAGCCAAGCTAGACTTCAGATCCAAAGCTTCTTCCTCACCGCCGACAATGTTTTCTCCAGCTCCATGGTCCTCCTCTGACCGGATTTCGCATTCTTTCGCATAAATAGACTACACTCCAGCTCCTGAAAAGGTTGAGTCAGAGTCTCATTCGACCCAACAAAAAAAAAAGTTCCACTCACTTGATAATTCAGAGCAATGGCTTTCTTCATAGCCTCCACCGGACCGATTTGGGCTAACCTAACTTCATCTCCCTCCAGAAGAAGCCCTTCCACGAATGAATCAATGCTTGAGGGATCAGAAATTGCAGTCGACTCTCGTGGAACCTTTAAAGTAATGTTATCAGAGTCCTCTTCCACTTCGGTGATAGATTTCTTTTCTTCCCCGCTGAAATCATTTCGGTCGACTTCGCCTTGTCTGCGACACCCTGATTTGAAACAACTTCCCTTTGCTGAGGACCGGTTTCTTTCTCGACTTCTGTTTCTTTTTTCTTCAACTTCCTTGACTTCTTCCGGCTCTTCATTTCGTCGAGCGAAGCTACGGTAAATGGTCCAGTCATCATTTCCTCTGCGCATAAAAGTTCTTCAGGTTTTAGGGGCTCTCGATATCTAGACTCTCCATATAACTTTCGACACGACCATCTACAATTTATCACGGGCAAAATGTCGTTACAAAAGGCCAGAATTTTACCTTCTCATTCTCGTTGATAAATTACCTTCCACAACGAAGTTGCCCTTAATCTCTTCTCCACTAAGATGGTCCTGTAAAATTTTCCTCGGCCGACAAGGATAAGATTGCTTTGGTGTTGGAGAATGCACGTACGGTCGTAACGAATGTCTTATTTCGTAGAGAATCTGCAGTGACAAGCACATGGTTATTAGAATTCGTAAGCAAGATTCATGGATTAAAATTTAGAGAAAAAAATGTTACTCACTCGACAGACACCAAAATTCTGGGATGCGACCAGCCTCGGTCGATCCAAATATACCTTCACCATTCGCAAAGATGTAATCAGACGGCCAATTTCCCCTATCATTAGTTGGCAATCCAGTAACTAAATGCGTCTTTCTCTGACGAAGGATCAATGTATATTTTATTTTCTCCTTCAAATGCTCCTTCAAGTAGTACGTCTCTAAAACATCCTTTACCTCAAAAAGTATTCCCAACTCAAAAGACAAACATTCAATCGACAATAAAATCCTCCACACATTTGGCATCAGCTGTGAAGGAGCAACTTCAAAATGATCCAAAACCTCCCAAACCATTCTCGGAATAGGAAATCTCAATCCCACAAAAAATGGACGTAAGTAGAATCTCAACCATCCTGGAACCTTGTAATCGATTCTTTCATTCGACGAAGGCACCTGAAGTTCCAGTGAATCAGGAAACCTATACATGCAACTGAGTTCCCTCAACACTTTCCCAGTCATTCGACTAGCAGGATTCTTAGATAATAAGTTAGTAGGTTCACTCGTACAAGGAAAGTCACTCGGCTCCTCAACAGCGGGTAAAGACCTTAGTGGTATGGCCTCGTAGGGTTCTCTTGAGATGGCCTAGCTAGGGTTACTACGCCACCCTCGATCAACTCTTGGTACGACCAATCTTTGTATACTTCATCCTCATTGGTCTCACTTGACGATTTGACATAACTATCAATCTTGGCACATAAGCTGCCTAAGGATTCTCCACTCGACATCTTCCAAACGACAAGCATATAAACACTAAACTCCCTAGTAACCTACCTCATAAAGATCAAAACCCACGAACACAATTTTTGAACAATTCACACAAACCCAAAGATCAAATAACCAATTTTATCTAAGAACAGCTTGAATCAACACTATGAATGTTTAAAGAAATTGAAGAACAAAAGGAAGTTTTCGAAGAGTTACATTGAAACACTTGAGAGCTCTCCTTACTCGGCTTCCGAATGAGGCAAAATGAAGTACCCAAGGCTCTTTATACACACTACTCTCGAATGGCGCCAAAATTCCGGCCAAAACTCCTCGTAATCCACACTAGGGTTTGCAATTGATGACTGGAAAGAGACGGGGAGATAATCTAAGTGTCGAATGAGGAATTATGTCGAGTGAAATAATTCCTTAACCATCATCTGGTTCAGTTGACAGGGGACATCCCCCAGATGACTCATGTTGAGTAAAATAGAGTTATGGAATTCACTCGTAACATTCGACATGTCGAGTGAAATTATTCCTGAACCATCATCTGGTTCAGTCGACCGGGGACATCCCCCAGATGACTCATGTCGAGTCAAATACTGTTATGGAATTCACTCGTAACATTCGACATGTCGAGTGAAATTATTCCTGAACCATCATCTGGTTCAGTCGACCGGGGACATCCCCGAGATGACTCATGTTGAGTCAAATAGAGTTATGGTATTCACTCGCCTCATACGACAAGTCGAGTGAGATTACTCCTGAACCACCATCTGGTTCAGTCGACCGGGGACATCCCCCTGATGACTCATGTCGAGTCAAATAAGAGTTATGGTATTCCTCACTCGCCTACGATAAGTCGAGAGAGATTACTCCTGAACCACCACTGGTTCAGTCCACCGGGGACATCCCCCTGATGACTCATGTCGAGTCAAATAAGAGTTATAGTATTCACTTGCCTCATACAACAAATCGAGTGAGATTACTCCTGAACCACCATCTGGTTCAGTCGACCGGGGACATCCCCCTGATGACTCGTGTCGAGTCAAATAAGAGTTATGGTATTCACTCGCCTCATACGACAAGTCGAGTGAAGTTAATCCTAAACCACCATCTGTTACAGTCGACCGGGGACATCCCCTGATGACACATGTCGAGTCAAATAAGAGTTATGGTATTCACTCGCCTCATACGACAAGTCGAGTGAGATTAATCCTGAACCACCATCTGGTTCAGTCGACCGGGGACATCCCCATAATGACTCGTGTCGAGTCAAATAAGAGTTATGGTATTCACTCGCCTCATACGACAAGTCGAGTGAAGTTAATCCTGAACCACCATCTGGTTCAGTCGACCGGGGACATCCCTATGATGACTCATGTCGAGTCAAATAAGAGTTATGGTATTCACTCGCCTTGTACGACAAGTCGAGTGAGATTACTCCTGAACTACCATCTGGTTCAGTCAACCAGGGACATACCCCTGATAACTCGTGTCGAGTCAAATAAAGAGTTATGGTATTCACTCGCCTCGTACAACAAGTCGAGTGAGATTACTCCTGAACCACCATCTGGTTCAGTCAACCGGGGACATACCCCTGATAACTCGTGTCGAGTCAAATAGAAATATGGTATTCACCCACTTCGTACGATAAGTCGAGTAAGATTGCTCCAGAATCTGGTTCAATCGACCAAGGACTTCCCCATGACGGCTCATGTCCGGTCAAAATTGAATGCCCTGTACATACGACACATCGACTGTGGTACTAGGACTTCCTCTGTCCGTATGACATGGCGAGTGAGATTTCTCCTAAACCATTGTGTGGTTCAGTCTGCATAGGACATTCCCCCATAGGCTCACATGATTGACAAATTAAAGATGTGAGCTCCCCCTAACTCTATACGACATGTCGATCGAGGTTAAACTCCCAAAAATCCTTCGACAGTTTTGATCAAACCAAAGACACCTCCTGGGCTATTGTCGAAAAGCCAAGAAGACCTGAATTGTCCTCCCCCCCCGACTGTATGACGGGACGTCATGTGGATTAGCTCTGGACCACTGCCAAGATTAGTAAAATAGTTATCTATATCCTGATTCATTCGACATACTCGAAGGTACTCTCCAAGTCTAGGACTTCCAGACTTAGAGAGTATGGGACAAACTGTACGGGCCAAATTTGGGCCCAGGGATAAAATCGACATTTACCCCAAGACCAACCACTAACCTGGAGCCCATTAGTAGATCCAGCCTATAAGCAAAATGTCATACAATTAAGCTTCACGGGCTGCCTCATGGGCCCAAACTCGTTAACATGAAGAAATCCAACAGACACCAGTTACAAAAATCAAGAGAGAATCCGAATTCATAACATCACCATGAAGTCGACGGTTTCAGAGGATAGACAGATTCGACAGTTATCAGACATAAATTATCTGAATTAAACCATCATTGACAACGACTCTAACGGGCAGAAGAGGGACCCCATATCAGGGAACCTATAAAATAAGAAGGCAAAGCAATAGAGAGGGGATCTTCGAGAGACTACTCCTATCACCAAGACACTACTCCAATACACAGCCCTCACGGCAAACAATATGTGGTTAAGGTACTCAAAAGACCTTAATCCTTTCACTTGAATTATTCATTTTTAGAATAACTTGAGCGTTGGAGTGCCTACGGCTTCCACCCCACCGGTGGGCAGTAACCTCCTCTTTCGCTCTACTTTTGTTTTGCAGGTTCGCTCGTGCCCCTCAACTCACATTCTCGATTGTGGACCTTGACCGAAATCAGCTTCCACAATGGTAATTTCCGAAAACGATATCAAATATCGCTCATACCATAAGTTATAGGATAATTTTCTTCAATAAGAAATTAAAAGAATCATTAAGTATCAAATACTTTGTAAATGATTCTGACATCCTACTGAACTTATACGGAAGAGGTCTAAGGGCCATTTCATCTTATTAATTATGTAGTTCCATTAAAGTTCATCACTCTCTCATTTGACTTCAATAAGTCAAGTCTTTTCTGCAATCGTCAACATCCAATGTTAACCACCAAGTAACAAAATAATTTTTATTACTCGGGATCGTAGAAAATATATTCTATCAAATAGAATGCAATATTCTATTAAATAGAATAAATGATAAACCTTACTTGTACCTCCAAGGTGCAAGTACTTTCAATTATATAACCATTATACAAAAGAAAGTTTCAAATCTCAAACTTTTCAAGATTCGTATTTTCTACTATACATATCATATATGTAACTGTAGGAACAAATGGAACCTTAATTAAAGAGATGAATTAGTGTCACTGGAAAATAACTCCAAGAGTATTGAAAACTAATTCGGTAACACTCAATATCAATGAATCAAATCATATAAGATTCAATAACTCCCACTGACCAATTCCATTAAAATGGAATCGCAGAAGTTTAATATTGAGTAAAAATCATATTCATTAAATAACTATAGAACTAATTTCCATAAATTCGTGTGTTCGATCATATCAAATATCTTCGAACAATTCAAAGGCTCACAATGAATTTTATAGTTTTCAACACTTCAAATAGAATATCTATGAACCATTCAAAATATTATATCCGCGTTTCATCAGAAACATATTGAAAGTTCTCGAACTATTCAAGACGTTCAATATATATTCTTTCAGAAACTCGCAACTAAGTCATGACAATTCATTAACTAAGTTACGGAGTAAAGAAAACTATCTAATGCAATTACTAATTCATTAAACTACATACATCCAATGTATTAGTCTAATAAATCTTGTGGTCCAATGACAATTATTGGTTAAATGAGATTGAATCACATCCTGAATACAATATTCATAAATCGATAAGGATATATGGTGTGATCTCATATCAGACCATCTTTTACCATACAGAATAAGCATATAATGCTAATGTGATAAAAACTCATAAAGCACAGTTCTAAGTTATTTATTTAATCGAACAATTTTCTTAATGTTTATTTTTTCATTAATGACACTACTAGTCATATTAAAATATGTAACAACTGTTTATATAGAACAAGTAACTATCCAATAGTCACAAGTTCTGATATCAAATATCAAAATAGTTATTAAATATTATTTTAATTAACTAGACGGGAGATATGGTATCCAATACCTATAGTTGTCGTATTATGAGAAACAATATTCTCTATACGCAATTATACGCATATCTTTTCTTAAGCTTTATAATTTGCTTTCAATTATTCACAACAATTGTAAATGATTGATTAATAAACTGTGTCAAACACGTGACTTCTAAAGTCACTAAAAGCCAAGAAATGTCATTATAAGATAAACAAATACTAAATGAGTTTTCTTAATGCCAGTCAAGAATATCGAGACATGAACCGATTCAAGTCAATTCTCACTGCATAAGAAACTATTCTCTCTAGAAAATTATATCCTAAACCAGATATCCATTTAGATTACTAATCGTGACTTAGAAACTAAGTCACTAACCATATGATTGACAAGGAAATCGGAACAACAGTTCCCGATGATTTCAAACTAATCTGACAATATCTAAGTCTACTATCTTTCTAGAACCTATTCTAGAATAACGCAACCATAAGTAAAGTCAGAAAACCTATTCATGTAATAAGCATGCAGTGGATTAGAAGTATAATTCTATAAACAATATAGAATAAAAAGAAATGAAGTAGAATTTTGCATAAAATTACACACTGCCTAAATTAAGGATTTTTAACCCAGCACTGTCTCCCACTACTTTACGTAATACCATAATCCCCAACAGATAACGAGAATTCGATAATTAAATCGAATTTCATAGTAAGAGTAGGATCCCATGAATATTTTGACTCACAGCTTTGGCACGATCTCGCCTACGTATATTCATTAGGTAGACAACTCATTGCCAATCACTCACCAATGACTCATGGTTTTGGTCCTGAACGTTTCTCATTATGACAACTTTGTCACGTTCACAAGGAGGCGTATGAAGGCTTCACTTGTCAATGACAAGCTCAAGCTACCGGTGTAGTCCTAACAGCTTTGGCACGTTCAAGATTTCCATTTTCACTTGAATTTGTCCAGTATCAATATACAACCAGCATGGATAAAATCCCATAACCTACACCCTCACAGCTTTGGCACGATCTTGGATGCAGTTATTGAAAGATACTCATAAACCGTACTGACAAGACGGACCAAGAAACGTGTATCCAATACATGTCACTTTACAGCCTTATTTCTAAGCGGGGATTTTCCTCAGAAAGTTATAATCTACATCAAATGCAGAATTTTAATCTAAATCATTTTCTAAACAATTTAATTCTACCTATAGAAAACATAACTCAATCTAACCATTAAATTTCCGTTACATTTTTGTTAGCGTAGAACCGAAAAGTAAAGAAACATATCTAGATAACATGCATGTGCGAACATTAAAATTGGATTATTTATCAAATATCAAGCATGAATAATGTAATGGATGAAGCATCAGACATGCTATGATACCATTTTTTGTTGGGGTTTTGGGCGATGGGCGCAACGGAAGCGCGGTTCAGGCGAAATCATAATTTAAAACTTTTCAAAATACCGAATAAATTATTCAATATCTAATATGAATAATTTATTCATATTTCACCTAAACCTATTTATTCGATATCAAATAATGATATAAATATATATGAAACGTCGTGAAACTTTTACGAAAAATATTTTTCCGTAAAATGGCCTAAAACATGTTTTTGAATGAACCGACCACCCAACACTTAAGGGTGTTGGACAATTATGACCCATAGCATCGCTATTTGTACAGAACATGATGTTTATGTACAAATTAACTATGTGACAAAGGAAATTACTATTTTATCATTTGTAATTGGATTACCGAGATATAAATAAATGATAAAAGTCCATATGATTAGTACCAGATTAATAAGATATGAGACAATATTAATCCACGTAAGGTTTAATCATTAAATATCCCTAGTCGTAGTATTATCGAGACTGGACATCGATAATTCGGAATAGACTAGTATTACACTTGTGCGTGTTATGGAAGCGTAACTGCATAGTTCTCTTATATTTGGGTATTGGATACTCATGCAAGTGTAATAGGAGATTATGTTTACCGATGGTACGGAAACAGCTTCGCTCTGGATAGACCCCTCGGAATCCCATTGGTAGTATGACTATGTGTCTATGGGAGTCCGAATCAGGGTAGGTGTATTGGTATTAACCTGAGACTTGCATCGCTAATACTTACGACAATCAGTATACTTTAGTTTTGGTCGTCCGGAGCTTTAACAGGTTCTGTGTACGTCTCTTCTGGGTATACTGAAAATCTTAGTGTATTGGGTGTGATGTCAAGATGGAATTATCACTTCAGTCATATGGAGATGATGATCACGTTTGACTCGAACAAAATTAATCTGGGATTAATTATGAGAGAGAAAATTAATCTGGGATTAATTACGGCAATAAATTAATCTGGGATTAATTAAAAGAGAAAGAATTAATCTGGGATTAATTGTGTCGAGAATTTATCTGGGAATAAATTCGTCAAAGAGAGAGAACACGATTAATTTGGAATTAATCGGTAAAGTAAATTTAATAGTTAAATTAGATTTTACTATTTAATTAATTTAATTGGGCTAAAATAATATATTAGATATATTAATTGAAATTAGATTTCAATGCGGAATTAAAGTTGGATTTTAATTCAAGCGAACGAATTAATTTGGAATTAATTCGCGAGCGATTTCCGTAATAATTTTGCTAGGCATTATTATTTATTTAAATTTAATTTAATTATGTTGCGATGGAAAATTCGTTTAATCGGATTAAACGAACCAGAGCCTGAAGTGTGTTGAGAAAGCCACTTGAATTTTGAATTAAAGTGGGTCCCACCAACTTACATCACATGTCTATCAAGTGTCAACTTGAGTGATGGAAGTGGTTGGAGGCATTAAATGTCATTTTCCCTCCAACACTTTGGTTTTGCTTTTGGAAAAAGCATATACACCTTTTGGAAAAGTGCAATTGGTAATTTTTGTTTAAGAAAACAAAACACAAAATCTCTTCTCTCTCTCTTTTCTCTACCTTGGCCGAATGGCCTTGAAGTATCTTGGCCGAATGGCCATTGATCTTGGACGATCAGATCACTTCTTGGCCGAATGGCCTTAAACTAGGCCGAATGGCCTTGCCTCTTTAAGGCCGATTTGATCCCTCTCTCCCAAGCCAAATATTGATTCCCTTGGAGGGCGATTTTGAGCTTATTTTGTTCTAGCTAGCACTTAAAGGAGTCAAGTGAAAGTGATAAGGATACTTACCTGAGAGTTTGGAACTCGATCTCAAGCTCCGAAGCTTCCAACACATCCAACAAAGAAGGAAAAGTTTTGAACTCAATCCGGTCAATGTGAGTATTCCGCAACTCCCTTTTGATTTATTCACACACAAATCACAGCTTAGAGATCTTGGCATGTTCTAGGAACATTAACAATGGTATCAGAGAGATCTAAGTTTGATTTGGAATTCTAGGGTTCTTAAACTTTAATTTGGGAATTTTGCGTTTGGAGCTTGATTTTCTTAAATTAATGATTTGGTTGAGCT
The DNA here is from genome assembly GCA_019454045.1 of Zanthoxylum bungeanum. NCBI lineage: Eukaryota > Viridiplantae > Streptophyta > Magnoliopsida > Sapindales > Rutaceae > Zanthoxylum > Zanthoxylum bungeanum. The sequence goes on along the minus strand of SKCR01046906.1, from coordinate 50,962 downwards.
TGGATGATATTTAATTGGATTTGTATGTCATTGATTTTGTGAAAAATTGATTAGATTAATTTTCCCCAAATTCACATGCTTGGCCGAATATACCCTGGAATTGGCTCATGGGAATTTTTGAAATTTGACATATTGGATGTTTTGTTGGCATGATAGAAATATTTAATGTTTATTTAAATTGGATTGAAATCAAATTGAATGATTTTGTATGCCTTAGCCGTGAGCCTTGATGCATGTTATAAGATTGATTTTGCTTCAATTTGTGTTAGACATGAATTGGAAATGTAGAGCATGATTAATTGAATTCATTAGTGTTTTGGGCGCATTAGATTAATTAATTAATTATGGTAATTACACTTGAATTGAATTAATTTGTAATTTGGTATAATGAATTAATTTAATTGTTGTATTTGGGCTTAATGGGCTTGGTTGGGCCAAGTTGGTTTAGGATAATTGGTTGGATCCAATTGGGCCTAAAACCATTTCCATAAAGTCCAAATATGATAATTGGACCTTTAAAATTTTAATTGGGCCTAATGGGCTTAAATTGATTTTTGGCATATGGTGATTCCTAATTGGGCCTTGGTGTGGGAACACAAACTGGGCGACGCATTCTGTTCCGGGCTCGCGGCCCGGTTGGGAGTACGGAGTAGCCCGCTGGGGACTAAACCGGAGAATAATGGAGTCGCCACCCGGTGTGAACCGGGACAAATATTTAAGGCCGCACTCACCCTTCGCAAGTGAAGACCTCAAACTGTTTGGGTTCAGAATGGTCCCTTACTTATGCCACTTGTAATAAAATGATTTGTGCAATAATCTTACCAAGCCTAAGCAACATATTTCCAAGGATAATTTACTCCTAAGTTTGCATGCATAGGTACAAAGCTCATATCTAAGTTTACATATAACACATTTTCATATTTGCATACAACCTATTTGCATATAATCTATGTCTGAATTCATGCATAAAGATAAATTGACATACGGAAAGCATACATTTTCACATTGGTAGACACAGAAGCGCAAACAAATAACATTCTTACAAGCATGCATATTAAGGAAAGACAATTAAGCGCATAATGGAAATAGATAATTAAAGAGGTAATGCAAATGCATAAGGTAAAAAGAGACAACTATACGCTAAAATAGACATGTCGTGATGTGATGCAGAAAAGATATCTAGAATTGACACACACGTGCGTGGGCATTTTTTCAAGTGGTACGTGGAATTGTATCCCGAGTACAAATCATACTACCATCCATTCGGAATCGGCTATGAAATTTATGTCCGGGTTTCCATCCTATATACCACGAGAAATAATGCCCAAATGCTATCATGACATGGGTACACCAATGATAATAGATCGAGCCAAGACAAGGATAGATGATGCAATCAATAGATGAAAGACGCGGTAAATATCGTGGTAAAGGTAGCCTTTTAGGCTTTTCTTCCCCCAAATGGAGAACCTTTTAGTCCAACACCATAAGCCCATTGCGCTTTTCATTACAATGCGTACAAAAAATAAAGACAATAATATCGGACTTCGTATACCCGATTGAACACATCTTACATTCAACCGAATATATATCAACCGGCGCAGCAAAACATCGTGGTAAAGAGTTTTTACCCCTCAAAATAGGGGACCTTTAATCCAACTTACTAAACCCATGCGCTCGATCACATAATTCATATAAAAAATAAAGACAATAATATCGAACTTCGTATACCCGATTGAACACATCTTACATTCAATCGATTATACATCAACCGGTGCGGCAAAGCATCGTGGTAAATGGTTTTAACCCCTCAAAATAGGGGACCTTTAATCCAACTTACTAAACCCATGCGCTCGATCACATAAAGCATATAAAAAAATAAAGACAATAATATCGGACTTCGTATACCCGATTGAACACATCTTACATTCAACCGAATATACATCAACCGGCGCGGCAAAACATCGTGGTAAAAGATTTTAACCCCTCAAAATAGGGGACCTTTAATCCAACTTACTAAGCCCATGAGCTCGATCAAATCATGCATATAAAAATAACATGCGGAAGTCAAGTAGCGAATAATAAACAAATCAAAACAACATAAAATGAAATATGCGCCGTTTACTCAAGTGGTACGTGGAGTTGTATCCCGAGTACAGATCATACTACCGTCCATTTGGAATCGGCTATGAAATTTATGTCCGGGTTTCCATCCTATATACCACGAGAGGCGACACACTTTTCATTTTATTCAAGGGCCACAACATACATCATTTACAATTCATGCATTTTCTATCTATTCAAGGGCCACAACATGCTTCACTCCACATGATCATGCAAACGAAACTCAATAAATAATAAAAATACACTGAAAAACAGATGTGAAAGATACCCTCAGGTCTAACCTTTTTCGTCGACTTTCGGACTTGCGTTTCACGGAGATCGGAAGGGTTAAAGCTCCTCAACTTTTCTGGTTCACCGGTTTGCGTTTTACCTCACTGTTTCGCTGCTCAAGCTACTGTTTTGACTCTGGTTTGCGTATTTTGATCACTGTTTTTGGTGTTTAAGGGGGTTTTTTTGGGTGTTTTTAAGGGTTTAAAGTGCAGTTTTTTGTTCACTACTTTGTGCAGTTTTTGATGCAGTTTTGGGGCTAAAATCTGGGCAGTTTCAGGGCTATTTGTGTTGGTTCATGGACTATTTTGGGCTGTATTTTTCGGTAATGCAGGGGCAGATTTGGGGACAGTTTTTGGTGATATCCAAGTGCAGTTCAAGGGCTGTTTTCGGTTCTAACAGTGAGTGTTTTAGGTGGTTGTTGCATTGGGCAATATGCGTGACTTGAATGTGGCTACGTGAGTGGAGTAATGATTTTGTTGATGAGTTTTTTTTTTTTTGTCAGTGGGCAGTTCACGTGGCTTATAATTGCGTGGGAGGGCAGTGTGTTGGATGGAAGAATTCACGGCTTGGTAGGTTTGTGCTGAGGGTGAGGTGCGGTGTTGAACGTGTGCATGGGGCTTGTGCGTTATTGAGGAGGTGATGGGCTGTTCTGTGTCTTTAGGGTTTCTTTGTTCTGGTTTGTCGAGAATGATAGATTAGGGTTTGTTTCTGGTCATTGGCGAGGGCTGTTTGAAGGGCGAGGAAGGAGAGTGGAAGCTAGGCAAGAGAGATGGATGTATTAGGGTTTTTCACCAAGTGAGAGAGAGCTATGCTAATTGCCGATAAAATAATGAAAAGCATGAGAGAGAAAGCTGTGTGTTTATCTCTTTGCCGTGAGCCTTAGCTTCCTAGGGTTTTTTTTTGTTCTCTGAATTGCCGTGAATGGGAGAGGGGGAGTGTCTTGGAAAAGTGTTGTTTATATAGACAAGAGCTAAGGTTAATCCTTGCTTGACAAGGAAGAGATTTGGTGCATTTAATAAGGATATGATTTAGTGTCAAACAATGAAATCCTAAGATTGATTGGGAGACATGATTGGTTCAAATTAGGAAGCTAATATATTTGATTTATCTTGTTTAGGCATGAGATTTGTTAAGTTAGGAATACAATATATTTGATTTATCTTAATTAGGCATGCAATTTCTTTAATTTGTGTAAGTATTTTTATTATTTTGGTAGGTGATTATTTAGATTTTATTTGTTTTATTTAATTTGGTATATTATTTAATTAATATTTTATTTAATTGGGTTGTATTTTGAGGGCATTGGGCGTGTGGGCCAAGTGTGATGGGCTAAGTGTTGTGTTGGTTTGGTGAGTGGGTTTGGGCCAAGGTTAAATGGTTCTAGGTTTTTTAGGCCAAATGTGCTTTAAAATGGAGGTCCAACGAGTGAGCTTGGAGCTAAACAAGCGAATAAAATTTAACGAAATACCGATTCCCTTCCGACGACCGTTTCCCGTAACTTCCTCGACTAAAAAGGTAGTGCCTCCAAATGAGACTCATCATAGGGACTCACATGCAAAAATGCAATGCCTACACTTGGCATCTTGGGTTTGACCCATATTGCCAAAGCCGATGCCTAAAGAATTAATTAAAAGCCCATTGGACTTTAATTGAATAGTATCAGATACTAATTGGGCATTTGAGACCCATAAAGATTGGATTTGGAATCCAAGTCTAAAGGGGACAATTAAAAGTGTAATAATTTAATTTGGAATTAAATGTGAATTAGTATTGAATATAATTTAAATTGGATTTAAATTATAGTTCGATATAATTCCAGAATACGTACTTTGAGTATTTATTCTTAAACGAGTTGGACTCGCGCGAATCAAATCGTTTTTTGAACATTGGATGATCATTAATTAAATATTAATTAATTGGATTAGATTGATTGATAACATGCTATTAAGCTTTTTCCTTCCATTGAGTGATTCATTCTCAAGATCCAAGATTGGCACTGGTTTGTTGGCCAAAGTCAAGACCTTTGTCAATCGCGGATGTGTTTGAATCATGAAGGCTTTGTTCCATATCGTATGTCTTGTACAAGTTGTGATTTGTTGGCCAAAGTCAAGATCACTTCTTGTCCATCGACATCGATTACAAAGCTTTCCAAAGTCAATGGGTCCCGCTTAACTGGAATCATTAAGCTTGTTGTGCCAAAGCCAAGGCTTAGTTGATTCAGAGGAAAAGGTTAGGAAAATATATTGGATATATTGGCATATATATTGTATATATGTTTCGGACTTGAAGGTCCACCTACCGGATCTAGGAATTGGATGAGATCCAATTGATCTTAGAGATCTACCTAGTTAAATATCATACAGCTTGTTGGCCAAAGTCAAGGTTGTGTGTTATTTAACGGGATCCTAGCCCACTAGGAAACTAGGTTTCCCGAGTACTCCATAGAGGGTTAGAGGCTCGTCAAAAAATAGTGGGAGGCAAGTATTAAATTTGCAATTTCGTTTAAATACTTGCTAATACGCGCTCATTTAATTTTTCGTCATTAATTATAAAATATGTTTGTTGGACTAGTATTCAATTGTTGTTTTAATTTTATAGTTGGACTGTATTCAAACTACTTCATTTGTAGTTGGTTATATAATTGGATTATAGTAATCAATACATCTGAATGTAACCGAACAATTGTAGTTGATTATATAGTTAGACTATAGTAATCATTGCATTTAATTGTACCTGAAATCGTTGATTGGATAGTTGGACTATAGCAATCAAGATGACTGAAAGATTAGCATTTAAAACATAATACTGGTGAAATGTACTTAAACGGCTTTAATTTTCAGATTGGGAATATAACTTTAGGATAGTCCTGGGAGCTGAGAAGTTATTCTATTTGATAGAGAAACCTCTTGAACATAAGTTCGGAGTTGAGCGTATAGTAGAGCATGAGCTTAGGAAGACTCATTGTGATGATAATTTTAGTGCTCAATCCGTTATGCACAACCAGAGCTTCTTAAAAGGACATATCCAAGTTGTATGTCTAAACTGTGGCAAACGGGGTCACTAGAAGTGTGACTGCCGTATGGACAAGGCAGACATGAAGGAAGTGAAGGCGGGACAAGGTTCTAGCTTCAAGAATGTTTATTATAAACATGTTCACTGCTGGTATTAAAATTGGATTTTTGATACTAGATGTGGTACATGAATATATGTACTGATGTGCGGGATCTGCTGATAAACAGGAGACTGACTTCAGTTGAGATCGACCTATGAGTCGGAAATGAGACGAGAGTCGCTGTTTTGGCTGTTGGAACCTAATTTTAGGAACTACCCTTTGGGTATGTACTTAAATTAGGAAACTGTAATAATGTACCTAGTTTGACTAGAAACATTATCTCTATATCTAGTATAACCCGTTGCGGGTATACCTTTATATTCTAGAACACTAAGTGTTTTGTTTATAAAGATGATATTGAGATAAACACACTAGATGTGAATAACAGTATTTATATTTTGAATATAAATGAATCTCAAACGTATAACATGACAAATAAATAGCTCAAACTGATTTAATCAGATGAGACTTATTTGTGGCATTGTTGTCTGGGACACGTTAACAAGACTCGTATATCCACACTTTCGAAGAGTGGATACTAGGACAGATTTGATTCTAATTCATATGATGTCTACGAATCTAGTTTATTAGGCAAAGTGCCTAAAAAACCTTTTACTTGGTAAAAGTGCAAGTGCCACCGATCTGTTTGCCTTCGTTCATAGTGACGTAAGTGGGCCCATGTCTAACTAGGTTAGAGGTGGATATGAACACTTCATAACCTTTACAGATATGACATCACGTTATGGTTATGTGTTTCTTATGAAACACAAATCGAAATTTTTTGATAAATTCAAAGAGTTTCGACACGAAATAGATAGACAGATAGACCGGCTAAAGTATTAAACCGTCACGGTTAGACCGTGGTGGAAAATACTTAAGCAATAAGTTTCTCGATTACCTGAAAGAGCATAGTATTCTTTCACAGTGGACTCCTCCCGGAACACCTCAATTGAGTGATGTGTCCGAACAGAGAAACCGAACTTTGTTGGACATGGTAAGGTTAATGATGAGTCGCTCTGAGCTACCATTATCCTTTTAGGGATACGCATTAAACAGTGCAATACTTATATGAATAAGGTTCCATGAAAATCTGTTAGACATACTTCATATTAGATATGAACAGGAAAGAAATCAGGTTTTCTCATTCCTGAAGATTTGGGAACGCTGGGCATACGTTTGGATGATACCAAACTAGAACCCAAATCGGATAAGTGTCTATTTGTAATTGGTTTTCCTAGGGAAACCAAAGTATAGTACTTATATAACTCACAAGAGAACAATGTAATTGTTGCTCTCCATGCGGTATTCCTAAGAGGAATTCCTATATGCAGTGGTAAGTGGGAGGAAAGTAAAACTCGATGAAAATCGGAGTGATACTGTTCCAGGCACCGATTCCTTAACGGGACACAAACAGTTCATCAGGGATGAAACTGTACCATAATCTTCGAATACACAAGAACCGCGTAAGTTGGAGAGAGTCAGAAAGCAACCTGTGAGGTATTGGTTTTTGATCTCACCTCATAAAGATGTCAATCTTATTGAGGAAGACGAACCGACTACGTATGAGGAAATGATATAAGGTATCGACTCCTTTTATGGCAAAGTGCCATGAAGTCCGAAATGGATTCCATGTATACCAACCAAGTTTGGACACTGGTTGATGTACCAGAAGGCATTGTGCCTATTGGTACTATATGAGTCTTCTAGGAAGACATACATGGATGGCAATATATAAATGTACATAGCTAGGTTTGTACAGAAAGGGTATCGTCAACGACATAATGTCAATTACGATGAAACTTTTTCACTTGTTGCCATGATTAAATCCATTTGGATAATGCTTGCTGATGCTGCATGTTTCATTTATGAAATATGGCAGCTGAACGTCAAAATCACTTTCCTTAAACGGAAACCTTTTGGAGGATGTTTTATACAACAACCTGACGGTTTTTTCGTACCAAAACATGCAAACAAGGTTTGCAAGTTAAATCGATCCATGTATGGATTGAAGCAAGCATTGAATTCTTGGAATTAGCGTTTTGATGTAATCATAATGGTATATGATTTAATTCAAAATAAAGATGATTCTTGTGTATATAAGAAGGTTAGTGGGAGCGCACTGACAATGATTGTCCTATATAATGATAACATATCATTTCTTGGAATTGACATTCCCATAATACAATCGGTGAAAGCTTGGCTTTCATGAAAATTCTCAATGGAATAATTGGGAGAGATAACCTTTATTCTAGGAATAAGGATCCACTGGGATAGATCTAAAATTTTTTGGCACTCTTCGAGAACTCGTACATTGAAAGACATGTACGCGACCTGGTGTCTCATATGCTTTGAGCATATGGAGTCACAATCGGGCCAATCTAGGTGATGGTCACTGGATTGATATTAAGAACATCCTTAAGTATCTTAGACGAACTAAGGATGCTTTCTTAAACTATGGAGAAAGAGAACTTGAGGTGACTGGGTTCACTGCTGCAAGTTTCCAAACTGACCAAAAACGATAGCAAGTCGTAATAAGGGTACTATATAGTTTGAATAACGGAATAGTGAGCTGGAAATCTTCCAAGCAAGATACTGTTGCCGAATAAACAACAAAAGCGTAATATTACTGCAGCTGAGGCAGCAAAAAAAGCGTTTTGGATCTATAATAATCCTAATTAGATTAGGTATAGTTCTGTTAGCCGCTGAGCTAGGCTACAACACAGGCTAAAGAATTACGGTCTCATCAACGATCCAAGTATATACTTCGACTATTTCATCTGATTCGTCAGATCATACATCGTGGCGATGTGATGATCGAATAAAACGCATCAGACGATAACATTGCAAATCCACTGACGAAAGTTGTTTCTCAGGAGAAGTTTGAGCGATCCGTACATAGTTCAGGTGTAGGACACTTGAGTGATTGGCGATGAGTGGTAATTATATCACTATTTCCCACTCATTTAACCTAATATTTTGTATAGTTTCTTGAGTTTTGTGAACGTTTTGATGTGTTTTGTGTTATTTTACAGATAAATAAAGTTGGGAAATCATTGGAAGTAATTTGGGGCCAAAATAGAGAAAAAATGACAAAAAGGGGCATTTTCGTAATTTTCAGCGTCGCGACGCCAAGACCTTCAGCGTCGCGACGCCTAACGTGCACCGAAAATGCTAACGTGCACCGGAAATGCTAACGTGCACTGAGGGACACGTGTCAGAATCTGAGAAATTGGACTTGCTAACATGCTCCGGATCTTGCTAACGTGCGCCAGCTGCCACGTGTCATCATCACAGAAGATCTGCGAAAATGCGCCGGCTGCCACGTGTCGAAATCTCATTGGACCAAAGTAAGCGCGTGCCACGTGTCAATCTCTCATTGGACCGAATATTGGACAAATCACATGTTGCCATGTGTCGACCTCTCATTGGATCGATCATAAGCGCATGCCACGTGTCAACTTCTCATTTGACCAAAAATCCAGCCATTCACCGTGTGCCACTTGTCGTCTTCTGATTGCGCCGCTCTGCCGCGTGACACGTGTCACCTCCTGATTGTGCCGACAATGCGCGTGGTCAAAAGCCGCGTTGACTGAAAACGCGTGCTGGCGTCACGACGCCGGTTGCCGAAAATGTCTAGTTTTGTAATATTAAAATTATGTATTTTTATTTTTAGTTTTTATTACAGCTTTTTATTTATTTACTTTATGTTTTGTAGTTAAATTTCCGCTGGGGTAAAAGGTGAAACCTTTAATATAATTATCTTGGTAAATCTCACTTAATTATAATTTATAAATTATAATTTAACCGGATTAATTAATGTCAGACTTTATTACTGCCTATATGGTCGGTCTAAATATAAATTACTTTACTGCATATATGGCTGGTCTTTATGTGACAAATAATTACCGCCTATATGGCTTGTGTAGTTGGACTAAATGGATTACCGCCTATATACTGGTTTTAATTGTTTAACATTATTAATTCCTGAGAAAGCAGAACAGAAAATAATTTATATATTATAATAAGTGAGATTCCTAGATAAGAAATATTAAATGTGGATCCTCTAACCCCCAACATTTTATTTTATTCTAGGGAAGTGATGAAACACAATATCCACACACTTAATAATTGATTTTCTTTATTATGGGTAATTCTTTAGTTTGTTTATTGAGTCTTAAGCTTAATGCTTCTTGTTGTCTGATCACCAATAAGATTGATATGGTAAACTTAAAATGAACTAGACATATGGATTTTAGGTTTCAGCCTTAGATTCAATAGCCCACGATATTCCATGAGGATATATAACCCTTTAATAGATTTCCTTACAGGATAGACATATACCTGTCGGGCGGGGGTAGCCATAATTGGAACTTAATCTTAATGAATCCATGTAATTTGGTTGACATAGACATATGGTTCAATTGGGTTATACTGGGTATTTGCGTCTGACCATCGACAGAGGCTTTTGCATATTTTCGTGTTCCAGGTTAGCAAACTGATTTATTACACATAGATAAGAGAATCAATTCATCTTTATAATAATATTGTGTGGAGTCACGAACCTAGATCTTTGAGTCTTTTCTTTTATTTTCTTTAGTATTTTCTTTTGAGCCTGTTTTTATTTTATTTTGCAAAACCACATTCAACCAACCAAAAGCAATCAATTCCCTACTCCATATAATTAGATACTTGTAAATAAATAGTATCAATACTTAATAACAACAGTAGGAATTAAGTCCTTGTGGGATCGATATTTTTATACTACTTGAACAATACGTGCGCTTGCGTTATACGTGTGTGTTTACGCCGGTCAATTGACTATAGGCCAAGTGGGAGATTGTTGGACAATTATGACCAATAACATCACTATTTGTACAGAACATGGTGTTGTTGTATAAATTAACTATGTGACAAAGGAAATTGCTCTTTTATCATTTGTAATTGGATTATCGAGATATAAATAAATGATAAAAGTCCATATGATTAGTACAAGATTAATAAGATATGAGACATTATTAATCCACGTAAGGTTTAATCATTAAATATCTCTAGTCGTAGTATTATCGAGACTGGACATCGATAATGCAGAATAGACTAGTATTACACTTGTGCGTGTTATGGAAGCATAACTGCATAGTTCTCTTATATTTGGGTATTGGATACTCATGCAAGTGTAATAGGAGGTTCTGTCTACCGATGGTACGGAAACAGTTTCGCTCTGGATAGACCCCTCGGAATCCCAATGGTAGTATGACAATGTGTCTATGGGAGTCCGAATCAGGGTAGATGTATTTGGTCTTAACCTGAGACTTGCATCACTAATACTTGCGACAATCAGCATACTTTGGTTTTGGTCGTCCGGAGCTTTAACAGGTTTTGTGTGTGCCTCTTCTGGGTATACTGAGAATCGTAGTGTATTGGGTGTGATGTGAAGATGGAAGTATCACTTCAGTCATATGGAGATGATGATCACGTAGGATACGAAACTAGTACTCTTGTATGCTGCAGCTATCAGGATAATATGACAAGGTCATGATTATCCGATTATAGAGACTAGTTACCAGAGATCCGATATGTGCTTCGTACGGGGCAGACACAATTCCAGCCCCAGGCCTAGCATGTGATATTTGATACTGGATCGTAATACACAATACTATGCATACTACGCCTGATAAAGATTATATATTCAATTAAAGAATATTTCTGGAGAATTGTCACGCACGGTGCTTTGCTAGAAGCCAACCATGTCTTTTAAATCGGTAAGGACGTGGTTCTGGGTACGCACGTATTCAGATAGTCCGATAACCGTATTTACTGCCAACATATCCAGGGATCTCTTGGGTCACATCCCGAAGATTCACCGATGATGTTTGACTCGAACAAAATTAATCTGGGATTAATTATGAGAGAGAAAATTAATCTGGGATTAATTACGACAATAAATTAATCTGGGATTAATTAAAAGAGAAAGAATTAATCTGGGATTAATTGTGTCGAGAATTTATCTGGGAATAAATTCGTCAAAGAGAGAGAACACGATTAATTTGGAATTAATCGGTAAAGTAAATTTAATAGTTAAATTAGATTTTACTATTTAATTTATTTAATTGGGCTAAAATAATATATTAGATATATTAATTGAAATTAGATTTCAATGCGGAATTAAAATTGGATTTTAATTCAAGCGAACGAATTAATTCGGAATTAATTCGCGAGCGATTTTCGTAATAATTTTGCTAGGCATTATTATTTATTTAAATTGGATTTAATTATGTTGCGACAAAAAATTTGTTTAATCGGATTAAATGAACCCGAGCCCGAAGTGTGTTGAGAAAGCCACTTGAATTTTGAATTAAAGTGGGTCCCACCAACTTACATCACATGTCTATCAAGTGTCAACTTGAGTGATGGAAGTGGTTGGAGGCATTAAATGTCATTTTCCCTCCAACACTTTGGTTTTGCTTTTGGAAAAAGCATATACACCTTTTGGAAAAGTGCAATTGGTAATTTTTGTTTAAGAAACAAAACACAAAATCTATTCTCTCTCTCTTTTCTCTACCTTGGCCAAATGGCCTTGAAGTATCTTGGCCGAATGGCCATTGATCTTGGACGATCGGATCACTTCTTGGCCGAATGGCCATGCTCATTGGCCGAATGGCCTTGCTCCTTGGCCGAATGGCCTTGACTCTTTAAGGTTGATTGGATCCCTCTCTCCCAAGCCGAATATTGCTTCTCTTGGAGAGCGATTTTGAGCTTATTTTGTTCTAGCTAGCACTTAAAGGAGTCAAGTGAAGGTGATAGGGATACTTACCCGAGAGTTTGGAACTCGATCTCAAGCTCTGAAGCTTCCAACACATCCAACAAAGAAGGAAAAGTTTTGAACTCAATCCGGTCAATGTGAGTATTCCGCAACTCCCTTTTAATTTATTCACACACAAATCACAGCTTAGAGATCTTGGCATGTTCTAGGAACACTAACAAATGAGACTACCCAGGTCAGCCCCAATAGTGTTAGGGCAGTTCATGGGCTGCCCGAACAGTGATGAACTCACTGTTTGGACAGCCGTCACCCGATTGGCTCAAAAGTCACCCGGTAACGCCGTTTTTGGCCGTTTTCGCTTATTTCAACTCCGAAACACTTTCCGGCAATTGTTCCAGCTCAAAAAAAGCATCCAATACATTCATAACATATTATTTTCATCACAAAATTTCCAGTTTGCACAGATCTGATCCAGAACCGAAAATTAAGATTTTTGATGCTTTAAATCCAATTTTTCAAGATTAAATCAATTAATCAAAACACCAAATCAAGTCACCACATATGAACAACCCAAGAACAATTCTAGGCATTACAAGAGTGGTCATAACACTCTAGAATGGCAACATGTCATCAAATGAACAAATTGGATATTAATTACACTAATTCCATCCAATACACTTCACACATGCTTCATTAGCTTCCAATCCATCATCAACAACCAAAAGCCCCAATTTTTCAGAATTTAAGGAACCCTAGAACCTTTCTAAATCATCAAGAAACAAGAAACTAAATTTTCAAGCTTAGGGTTTTGAAGAATTACCTTAAATATCCTAAATCCTTAGCTTTTTTTTTTTCTTGATTTTCCTTCGTTTCTTCATGGTTTCTTCAAACCAAAATTGAGAGCTTTTTTATGGTGTTTTGGTCGGACATTGATGATGAATAAATGAAGAAGAAAATATTCCCTTTTTAAAATTGCATTGCCGTCATTTAGGGGTATTATGTTCATTTTTGCAATTTAATCTAATTAAATTATATTAAGCTTTTTGGTGGCCAATCAAATTCACACACATTTAGCTTAATAAAAACATGTCATGTGTTCAAATAATAATTAAACATATTTCATAACAATTATGAAAAAGTTTATCAATTAATTATTCAAATATTTAACAATTAAATATCTAAATAATTAATTAATATAATTATTATTATATATGTATTTTATTTACATTAAATAACAAATACATATATTAATGGCATGTGTCAAAATATCATTTGACAAATAATTAATATGTATCAAATCAAATTTTGTATCAAATATAAATACATATTAATTACTGTTGACCAAAAATGTCGTTATGCATGTGTTATCGTTTAACCGATTAAACGATTCGAATTAACTCATTTAATCCGATGAAATATTATGAATAATCAGTATTGTTCATATCGCGTTGCCCAAGTGCTCAACGGGTACACTTCATATTGTAAGACTCTCTAAGTTTAGGTTTATCCGTCACGAAATCCAATTTCGTGTCCATAATTCACCCACTCATGAATTATGACGACCACAGATAATCTCGCTAAACTATGCAAGCCAAGGTCATTGCATACGTATAATCCCTCCGTCACAAGCTATCCATATTATACCAAGGATATAAATGAGAACGTCACATCCGTTCGGTATTAGATAATCGACTTTCAATTTACGATCTCTAAATAACACTCGGAACTGATTTCCGAAGTTATACCACGACCATGGATTTACTAGATCGCAAACACGTGAGGATGCCTATGCCCTGTACACAGGACTGACGGATCATATCTTGATACGCACTGAATATCATGAGCATCAGTCCACACCCAACGAATATGCGAAAACTGATCATGAATAGATCGGTGACGTGACTGCCATCAAAGTGTGGAGGATAACTCATATATCCCACTGTGGTATCTCAAGTCAAAGGACCACTATGCTCGCTCAACTCGTGAAGATTCCTATTGACGTCGGTGTATCATCTATTAGGAAATCTTCAGTGAGTCGTTAAGTATTTATCAAATAAACACCTACATGTCTATACGAGTCTCCCGAGACTCATGGTTCATTGGGATAAACCATCAGACCAAGTCATAATATACGACATGTACTGGTCTCATCAGATTTTACTAACCGACCCGTGTTAGTAAATCTTGACTAGGAACTTTATTTAAGGACATACATCTTATAGTACGCTTCCCAATGTCAATTACAAACTACGTTGTAACTGCGCACTACATTATAAATCCTAGGGTCTTTATCTAATATACACATATCACTAAACCAGATTTAGTTTCGATCTAATCATACTCAGATATCTAATCGTAATTAGATCGAATAAGTGTATAAAAGACAATGGTGCTACCATTAAATTAGTAATATTATGGAAAATAGAATTGTTCGTATTTATGAATCGGACATAAATACGATCCAGATTGGCACTCCGAGTACCAACCCTAACACCTCCAACATACTCCAAATTTTAGATATCTACTATGAATATTTAATTTCACATCTATAATTTATTCAATATCCATTAGAATGCAGATATTTCATATTTTTTTAAATGGATATTAACAAATAATTAAAATATTCAACCAAATTATCATCCAACTAAATTCTAGTATATAAATCAAAGTTAACAAATAAATTATTGTGTATCAATGACTCGTGTCACTCGTCAATCTCAACTCCTACATATCATCATAATTCTTGATGTCTTCTCTCAAGGGCGTGATGTAGTTGTTGCTTGGAGTGTCAATCCGAATTGTATATTTTATTATTATTAATAAAATAATAATTTTTTTCTTGAAAAAATCTTGCACTTTATGTTTTAGAGATGGCCTTGCGTAGGTGCTATCTTTACTGAGATTTTTCCTACCTAGCCTAGCTCAATAAGGATATGCTAAGAATGACATCGACCTTATAATAGTTTTGACACTAGGTGTAAACTATTCTTAAAGTAAATATTCATAGTCGTTGGTTTTGGAATACGGTCAAATTCCTATAACCTATAAGACTAGCACATGTCGTATATTGGAATATGAGTTCTAATGGTTTAACCCGATGTACCATGAGTTTTGGAAACTCGTATAGACATGTAGGTATTTATTGAAGCGAATACTGAATGACTCACAGGCGATTCCTAATAGTTGGATGTACACACCACCGTCAATAGGAATCTCCTAGAGTCGAGTAGCATATGTAATCCTTTGACTATAGGATAACATTGATTTTGTGTGAGATCCTCCACACTTTGATGCAATGTATGTCAGAAACCTTTCATGGTCTTGACTCTAGATGTTCGGTTGGTGTGGACCGATGCACTCAGTAATCAAGTGCGAAGCAAGATAGGATCTGTCGGCCCATATGTGTACCATAAGTGGTTTAGGTATCCATGTGAGTAAAGTCACGATTCTTAAATCTTTGGCCAAAGTCGATCACCTAGGGTGGATCACATCAGTTATGAAGAATCGTGGACATGTCGACATGAGATGTGCGTCTCAAAAACTTGACGGTATATTCTATATTTCCTAAGCACAACTCGGATAGCCTACGACGGAGGGATTATTAAACATATGTGATGACCTCGACTTGTATAGTTCAGAAAGGTTGTTCGTGTTCTTCGCGAATTCAGAGGTGGTCGAATTACGTACATATTAGCTAGGCTTATATGACGAACATGTCTGAACTTAGAGAGTCCCAATATGAAGTGTACTCGTTGAGCACTTGGGTAGCCGATTTATTTTGATAAAAGATAATATTCGATATTATAATTATCAACTAAGATAATCAAGTGTTATTGGATAACATTGATTATTTACTTTGACCTAATTGAATTAATTGGATTAATTCAATAATTACACAAGGGCTTAATTGCAAAATCATAATTATCTATACCATTTGAGGATATTATGGTAATTGTAAGTATGTAATAATATGTAGTTTTGGCTTGATTTAATTGGATTAAATCAAAGTGGCAAACATTGAACTAATCCATTTCCTAATCCTTGGCATGATTTAATTGGATTAAATTAAAGTGGGAGACAATGGAGATTAGTCACACCTAATTATACAAATTTGGACAAATTAGATTAAGCCCACTTAAAAGTTGATTACAACTTTTATTAATTAAAAATTGCCTAAGTTTTGCTATAAATAGCAAGCTTTGGGAAGGTTTTAATTACAAGTACAAATACAAGCATAAGCAAATTCTTGAGAGATTAGCCTAAGTTAGAGAAGTGTTTAGAGAAGCTTGTGAATTCTCTACAACATTTCATCTAGGAGAAATCAAGATTGGATCTTGAAGTGAAGCTTGGAAGCATTGGAAACAAGATTGGATCTTGAAGTCAAGCTTGCACACCTTGGAGGTTCTCCAATAATTTCAAAAAATGAGAGGTAGATTGGATCTTGCATCAAGCTTACTAGGTAAAGTTTGATATTCTCCTAATATATGTTTATTTGTGTATTAGATGTATGATCACATAGCTTAATGTTGAATAAGACTAATCAATTGTGTTATGATACTTTAGAAGTATAAACACAACATGTTTGTAATTAGGTCAAAGATGTTCATGTTGGACATGGAACAATTAATAAGAGTTTGGAACTCTAGATTAAAGCTTAGAGCTATGGGTACCATTTTAGAATCACTTGACCACCTTTGGGTGACCTAGAATTATTCACGAGATATTTCTTATTGGGATTCTAATTTGGTTTGTGTATTGGATTCAAAATTTACGCAAGTGCGTATTTAGAATAAATTTATGTTTTTGTAAAAATATTTGATATTTTGAAAAACTTGATTTTTATTCTATAACATGTGTTAATGTTGGTTTTGAAATTAAAAATTAATTTTGGGTATTTTTGAAGTGTTTAGGGAAGACCGGAAGCTATTAGGGTAATAGACCCTAATTACTTCAGCTCTCTGGAATTTTCCAGAGAGCTGAAGCTTTGTTTTGAATAAAGAATTAAGGAAAAAAAGAGAGAGGCAAAGTCAGCACAATTGAACAGTGCGCGCGCGTGAACAGTGTACGCGCACCAATTTTGTTTTCTCTCGTTTTAGAGCTTCCGGACTCCGATTAAGTCCCGGTTTTTTCCTATACACTTGTAATGGAATATATTATTTCATTAAATAATTTAAATTACACCCATACTTGATATCCACAGGTTAAACCAATTTCCGATGCTCGGGGTACTGATCCGACCATAGGGGTTCCATAATTGTCCCAACATGGCGACCCTCAGTTATCTTAAATTTTATGCGGCTCTAAATAAATTCATAAAATAGGGCCCTTATAGATAAAATATAAAAAATAAACAAATAAACAAATCTTATTATAACTAAAAATTAAAATTTATCTAAATTCGGAACTCATAATTCCTGTGTCGGTTCTCCTCAGGGCCACTACTGTCTTTTCTGATAAACTTTACAGCATATAGTATCTAGTGTGGTAATTAAAATGGAAGCTACAAGCAGCAATAATAATTCAAAATGAATATCTTGAAATGTCGGTTGATTGAATATATATATATATATGATGGAATGGATGAGCTCAATGACTAAACTAGAACAATTGTATTTGTTAATGGTGGTTTTTACAATGATGAATTTTCAAATACCGAAAAGGAGTGAAATGGGTAATATATTTAGCCAAAAAAATATGATAAAGGCTCAAGGTCCTGGAGAGACAGACGGGGTTTGACAGAGTGACCCAACCTTATAATACATGGGAGTTCTCGCAAGAACTAAGTTTATTGATGATGAAGTAGGTTTGGTATGTCGACCAGACCTAATGAAGAAGTGATAGATTTGGGGGCATTTGAGGATTTGTGGAAACCGACCTGGGGGGTTCTCATCAGTTGACCCCGACCTGGTTGAAAGAGTTGGCAGAGCTTTGAGAAGTATCATCCACCTCGGGAACCCGACTTGACGGTGTGATCCCATACCAACTTGTGCTAAGGTCATATGATGTGTGCCCTTACTGGAAGGTGTGCTTCTAGAGTGATAAGCGGTAAATATATCAATATTTACCGTCCATTTTACTTAATATTTTGTATAGTTTCTTGAGTTTTGTGAATATTTTGATGTGTTTTGTGTTATTTTGCAGATAAATAAAATAACAGGACTCTCTGGAATCAAATCAGGGCTTAACCGGTGAAAATCAGATGAAAAATTGGAATTCTGCGTCGCGACGCGCAACACTTCTGCATCGCGACCGCTAAAATACACCTGCCAAATGTCAACATCATAACAATCTTGCTAACGTGCTCCGACCACATGTCATTATCCCATGCTGCCGACAATACACATAATTGCTGTTAAGGTTGGTGCTCGGACTGCCAATCCAGATCGTATTTATGTCTGATTCATAAATACGAACAATTCTTTTTTCCGTAATATTACTTATTTAATGATAGCACCTATTGTCTTTTATACACATATTCGATCTAATAACGATTGAATATTCAATTACGATTAGATCGAAACTAAATCTGGTTTAGTGATACGTGTATATTAGACAAAGACCCTAGGATTTACAATATATTGCGCAGTTACAACGTAGTTTGTAATTGACATTGGGAAGCGCACTATAAGATGTATATCCTTAAATAAAGTTTCTGGTCAAGATTTACTAACATGTATCGGTTGGTAAAATTCGCTGAGACCAGTACATGTCGTATATCGTGACTTGGTCTGATGGTTTATCCCAATGAACCATGAGTCTCGGGAGACTCGTATAGACATGTAGATGTTTATTTGATAAACACTGAATGACTCATTGAAGATTTCCTAATAGATGGTACACCAACGTCAACAGGAATCTTCTCGAGTTGAGAGCATAATAGTCCTTCACTTGAGATACCACCATGGGATATATGAGTTATCCTCCACACTTTGATGGCAGTCGCGTCACCGATCGATTTAGATCAGACCTCCGCTTGTCCGTTGAGTTTGGACTGATGCTCATGATATCCAGTGTGTATCAAGAGAGGATCCGTCAGTCATGTGTACAGGACATATGCATCCTACACGTGTTTTCGATCTAGTAAATCCATGGTCGTGGTATAACTTTGGAAATTAGTTCCGAGTTTTATTTAGAGATCGTAAGTTTGAAAAGTCGACTATATTATACCGAACGGATTTGACGTTCTTATCTATATCTCATGTATAATATGGATAGCCTGTGACAGAGGGATTATACGTATGCAGTGACCTTGACTTGCATAGTTTAGCGAGATTATCTGTGGTCGTCATAATTCATGAATGGGTAAATTATGGACACGAAATTGGATTTCGTGACGGATAAACCTAAACTTAGAGAGTCCCACAATATGAAGTGTACTCGTTGAGCACTTGGGCAACGCGTTATGAATAATACAGATTATTCATAATACTTCATCGGATTAAATGAGTTAATTCGAATCGTTTAATCAGTTAAACAATCACACATGCTTTAGGAGATTTTGGTCATTTAATAATTATTATGTATTTGTATTTGATACATAATTTGATTAGATACACATTAATTATTTGTCAAATGAGATTTTGACACATGCCATAAATATATGTATTTGTTATTTAATGTAAATAAAAATACATATATAATAATAATTATATTAATTAATTATTTAGATATTTAATTGTTAAATATTTGAATAGTTAAATAATATCTATATTTCATTAATGTTATGAAATATGTTTAATTATTATTGGAACACAATGCATGATTTAATTAAACTTTATGTGTGCAATTATGATTGGTTAACATAAAGTTTAATATAATTAATTGGATTAAATTTTTTTAAATGACCAAAAAGCCCTCCAAAGTCGGTCATGACTAAATTAAAAGGGAAAATATTTTCTTTTCTTCTTTGGTTGCTTCCATGGCCGAAAACCCTCACCTAAAAAGCTCTCAAATTATCTCTTGATGATTCAAGGAAGAAAATGAAGGAAAAATCAAGAAAACGCTTAGGAAAAATTAGAGATTAAAGGTAATCTTCAATCCCGTTAAGCTTTGAAAGTATGTTTCATGTTCTTTATTATCTATTTTGATTCTAGGGTTTCTTCCTTTTATAAATTTGGGGCTTTTGGTGTTGAATGATGGATTTGGAAGTGATGAGCATGTGTGTAGTTGATTTGGATGAAATTGGTGTAATTATTGTCCAATTTAATCATTTGATGATATGTTGCCATTCTAGAGTGTTATGACCACTCTTGTAATTCCTAGAATTATTCTTGGGTGGTTCATGTGTGGTGACTTTGATTGGTGTATTGATTAATTGGATTAATCTTGAAAAATTGGATTTAAAGTATGAAAAATTGGCATTTTTGGTTTCTGGATCAGTTCTAGAAAATCTGGGTTTATGTTGATGAATTTGATGTCATATAAATATATTGGATGTATTTTGGGTGTTGGAACAATTGTCAGAAATTATTTTGGAGTTGAAATAAGCGAAAACGGCGAAAAACGGCGTTACCGGGTGACTTTTGAGCCAACCGGGTTACGACTGCCAAAACAGTGAATTTGTCACTGTTCGGGCACCCCATGAACTGCCCTAACACTATTGGGGCTGACCTGGGCAGTCCCATAACTGTTGGGTGGACGGTTCGGTCAAAAACGCATTTTGAGTCATTTTACGGAAAAACATTTTTCGGAAAAGTTTCGCGAAATTTCTACCTTATTTATGTCGTTATTTGATATCGAATAAATGTGTTCAGGTGAAATATGAATAAATTATTCATATTAGATATTGAATAATTTATTCGGTAATTTTAAAAGTTTAAAAATTATGATTTCGCTCGAACAACGCTTCCACTTGCGTCATTTGCCCAAAACCACAACAATTGCTTGTGTCAGGCACAACTTCACTCGTCGCAACGCCAAGCCAATTAATTTACCGATAGCTATGTGTCAAGATCCTGTTGAATCAACGGCGCATCACTACGTGCAAGTGTTTTACGTCGCGACGCGCAAGGCAGAATTTTACCTATAAATTGAAGCTGAAATCAGAAGGAAAATTCATATCTTCTTCTGGGAATTTCCTTAAGAATACTAAGAATATTGTATCTTGTTTGTTTATTTACAGCTTTCTGTAATTAATTTTTTATTTTACGAAATAGTTCTTTCTTTACTTTACTTTTCAGTCTTTATTTTTACTTTTCAATATGAGGAGGTAACTCCCCTCTGCTAGGGTCAAATGTTAAGATTTTTTACTAATACTTAGATTAATCTCCCTTAATTATAATATATAAACTATTTAAAACCTGACATAATGGAATAACGCCTTTATGGTCGGTTGGACTTAATTAAATTGATTTTAACCTGACTAAATTAGATACCGCCTATATGATCGGTTGGTAATGTCATGCAAAGTTTATATATTATATAATAAGGGAGATATCTAAATTAGAAGTAATAAAAGTGGATCTTTAACCCCCAACATTTTCTTTATTGTTTATTTTATCTTTTTAATTTACAGCTTTACTTTATGTCATTTACTTTATTTATGTTTTTAATAGTCCTAGATATGTGTGGTAACTAAACCCTTTATTCGGGATTGTGATGAATTCCAATATCACCGGTTTATAAGTGGTAATTTTACGTCTAGGGTAATATAAAGGTTTATTTATTGAGCCTTAAGCTTAATGCTTCTCGTTAACTGGCCATTACAAAGATTGATTTGGTAAACTTAAAATGAACTTGGAAAAGAGATTTTAGGTTTAGCCTTAAACTCAATAGCTCATGATCTCACATTGGGGCAAGAGACTTTTAGGTATATTTCCTTACAGGATAGGAATATACCTGTCGGGCGGGGGTAGCCATAATTGGAACCTAATCTTAATGAATTCAGGTAACTTGGTTGGCATAGGAATATGATTAATTGGGCTTTTGCATAAATCCGTGTTCCAGGCTAATAAACCAATATATTGCACAAACGTGAGATAACCACTTCATCTTTAAAAGATATTGGAAGGATACACAACCCTAGATAATTTTATAATATTGATTTTTCCATTGAGTTACATTCACACTGTTTTATTTACTTGTTTTAGTTCAAAATTACAATCCAATCAACAAACCAATCTATTAGGTACTCGTAAATATTTAACTTCATAAATTGATAGCTTAGGTATTAAGTTCTCGTGGGATCGATACATTTTATACTACTTGAATGATACGTGCGCTTGCATTACGTGAGTGATTTCACCGATCAAGTTTTTGGCGCCGTTGCCGGGGACTTATTTATCTTTTACTATTAATTTTGGGGTTAGATACCTTTAATTGTGTGTAATTTGTTTTTACATATTATTTTGTTTTCTTGTGTTTCAGGTTCTCAGACATTATATGAGAAGAACCAGAAGTTTTGAAATCTGTCCGCTTGACACCGAAATTAAAAGAACCATCAGACAATTGAGAAGGGAAAGACGAGAAGGCCAATAAGCACTGATCAACATGAAACCTGAACTTTTGGAGGTTGCACCACCAATTCCTATTCGAGACAGAACTATTACAGTGGTTGATGGCTTCATATCATGTATTGTACTTCCTCTCTTACCAGCAAATGCGTGTGACATCAAAACATGCATTCAGATGATACATCAGTCAGTTCAGTTTGGGGGGAATGCAACTGAAGATCCTAATACCCACATAATCAACTTCTTTGAAGTTTGCGGCACATTCAATTACAACCGAGCGGCAGAAGAAGAAATTAGACTACGTGTGTTTCCATATTCTTTGAAAGACAGAGCTAAAGCTTAGCTACATTCACTACCACCAGGTTCCATCACAACTTGGAACACTCTAGCCACCAAATTCTTTCCACCAGCCAGAACTGCAAAGCTAAGGAATGACATTACATCCTTTGTACAACATAACTCAGAATCTCTCTGTGAAGCTTGGGAAAGATACAAGGAATTGCTCAGAAAATGTCCTCATCATGTGATTGCAAAGTGGCTACAAGTCCAAACCTTCTATAATGGACTTTCTGGACTGATGAGAACTATAATTGATGCTGCTGCTGGAGGAGCTTTAATGGCAAAAGGAGAAGATCAGACTTGTGACTTAATTGAAGAAATGACCAACAATAATTCTTTGTGGCCAACAAAAAGAAGCATGATTCAACGAATAGCAGGAATCCACGAAGTCGGAGCCAACACAACAATGAATACCAGGCTGGAGCAGATGTGCAAATGTTTGGAAACACTTAGCACACAAGTTGTTAACATCGCCGGTGCCATAAGTTCACCATATGGAGGAGCACCAGAGGCAAACCAACATGATGAGACAGTGAATTATGTCAAAAATTTCAACAGACAAGGGAAACAATCCGTATTCCAACACCTACAACCCATGGTGGAGGAATCATCCCAATTTTTGCATGGAGCAACAATTCAGGGCAAAATAACAATGTACCACCCGGATTCCAACAGAAAAAAAGGCCAAAAGTATGAAAAAGAACCAGAAATGAAAGAAATGCTTGCAGAGATGTTCAAAAAGCAAGAAGCCAAGTCCAATGCTATGTTTCAAGCCCAAATAGCATTCAATCAAAGCCAACCAGCATCTAAAAAGGCACTGGAAAGTCAAATAGGACAACTGGCTAATGCTCAGAGTTACAAACCACAAGATACCATTCCTAGCAACACAGATGTTGGAATCAAGGCGTCCACTGAGGAAGTTCCAAAAGAAAACAGCGAAGCAGATCCACAGACGAAGGAAAAAGCGGCAAAAGAAAATTTCACTCCACATCTACCTTTTCCACAACGTCTCCAGAAAAGTAAACTAGACAAGCAGTTTGCTCAATTCTTTGAGATCTTCAAAAAAATGCATATCAACATTCCATTTGCAGAAGCGTTGGAACAATTACCCAGCTATGTCAAATTCATGAAAGACATTCTATCACGAAAACAAAGATTGAGAGATTACGAGACAGTAGCATTGAAAGAAGAATGCAGCGCCATCATTCAGAGGAGGCTTCCCCCAAAGTTGAAAGATCCTAGCAGTTTCACCATCATTTGCACCATAGGCGAACATTAATTCGGTAAGGCTTTGTGTGATTTAGGTGTCATCATTAACTTGATGCCTTTGTCTATTTACAAGAAACTGCAGATTGGAGAAGCAATGCCCACCTCAGTTACTCTGCAGCTTGTTGACAGATCGCTCACATTTCCGAGAGGAGTAGTGGAAAATGTATTGGTTAAAGTCGACAAATTCATTTTCCCTACAGATTTCAATATCCTTGACATGGAAGAAGACAAAGATGTATCTATCATCACCGGGAGACCATTCTTGGCTACAGATCGAACTGTTATTGATGTACAAAAAAGAGAACTAACCATGAAAGTGCAGGACCAAGAAGTTACGTTCAGTGTTTTCAAAGCCATGAAATTCCCGAGTGATGAAAAAGAGGAGGAATGTTTCAGAATTGATGTTGTAGATAGTATCATTCAGGATACTGATGCAATGCAACTTTCCATGGATAAACTTGAAGCTTGCATCACCAATATGACTGACAGCGAGCTAGATGATGAAATTCTGGAATGTATCAACTATCTTGACAGACCATTTCACTTCAAATCGACACCACAGGTGGAAAGTTTGGAACTACTGAAAATGAGTGAATCAAACCCCCGATTGAAGAACCACCGCAGCTGGAACTAAAGCTACTTCCGAGCCATCTCAGGTATGCATTCTTTGGAAACTCTTCTGATTTAACTGTGATTATTTCTTCATCACTAACATTGGAGCAGGAAGATAAGTTGCTGAGAGTGTTACGGGAACACAAGAAAGCTATTGGTTGGACTATAACAGACATTCAAAGCATTAGTCCATCATTTTGCATGCACAAAATTTTGATGAAAGACGAATACAAAGCCACAGTGGAGCATCAACAGAGACTAAATTCAATCATGAAGGAGGTCATGAAGAAAGAGATTATCAAATGGTTGGATTCCGGCATCATCTACCCCATCTCTGACAGCACGTGGGTGAGTCCTATGCAATGTGTGCCAAAGAAAGGAGGAATTATTGTAGTCACAAATGAAAAGACGAGCTGATTCCAACAATAATGGTTACTGGATGGAGAATATGCATGAACTACAAGAAGCTGAGCAAAGCAAGAAGGAAAGATCATTTCCCGTTACCATTCATTGACCAGATGCTAGACAGAGTGGCGGGACATGGATTCTATTATTTTTTGGATGGATACTCGGAGTACAATCAGATTGCCATCGCTCCAGAAGATCAGGAGAAAACCACTTTTACATGTCCGTATGATACTTTTGCTTTCCGCATGATGCCATTTGGACTATGTAGTGCTCCTGCCACATTTCAACGTTGTATAATGGACATCTTCTCAGACATACTGGAACAAAATATGGAGGTTTTCATGGATGATTATTCTGTGTTTGGAGACTCGTTCGACCACTACTTGTAAAATTTGGAAAAAGTGTTACACAAATACGAAGATACCAACCTGGTACTCAACTGAGAGAAATGCCACTTCATGGTGCAGGAAGGCATTATGCAGGGACATCAGATCTCACAAAAGGGAATCGAGATAGACAAAAGAAAGATTGAGACAATTGAAAAACTACCTCTACCATCATCCGTCAAAGAGATTCGGAGTTTTCTCGGACATGCAGGATTTTACAAGAGATTTATCAAAGACTTCTCCAAGATTGCGAAACCTCTGTGCAATCTTCTGGAGAAATATGTGCCTTTCAACTTCACCAAAGAATGCCACGAAGTAGAAGCTAGTCTCTGCCCCATCATAGTAGCACCAGACTGGACCATTCCATTTGAGGTAATGTGCGATACTAGTGATTTTGCTATAGGTACAATTTTGGGACATACCATTTACTACTCTAGCAGAACTCTGAATGAAGCTCAACTCAACTACAAAACCACTGAAAATGAGTTGCTCGCAGTTGTGTTTGCTTTTAATAAATTTCGCTCTTATCTGCTGGGTCTCAGGGTGGTGGTCTACACAGATCATTCAGCAATCAAATATCTGATCGCAAAGAAAGATGCCAAACCTAAATTGATTTGTTGGGTACTTCTGTTGCAAGAATTTGACATGGAGATCCGAAACAGGAAATGGACAGAAAACCAAGTGGCAGATCACTTATTGAGGCTCGAGAAGGGAAAAACAGCTGGCAATGAACTGACAATTAAAGAAACCTTCCAGATGAACAGTTGTTTGCCATGAAACAGCACTATGTCCATCGGGAAAATGGCCGTTGGAATGGACACATCAGAAACGAAAGAAGTTCTTCAAAGAAGTCAAGCACTATGTCTGGGATGAGCCGTACATGTTCAAACGATGTGCTGATCAATTACTAAGATGTTGTGTTCCACATGAGTAGGTCAATAGTGTTCTGCAACATTGTCATTCATCACCATATGGCGGACACTTCAGCGGAAATAAAACTACAGCCAAAGTCCTACAATCACGTTTGTTCTGGCCTACTCTATTTAAAGATGCTTACTATTTGCTCTTCAATGTGACAGATGCCAGAGAACGGGAAATATTTCAAGGAGAAATGAAGGACCTCTGCAAAACATTCTAGAAGTGGAGATATTTGATGTATGAGGGGATTGATTTTATGGGACCCTTTGTTCCATCATTCGGAAACCTGTATTTACTAGTTGCAATAGACTACATCTTCAAATGGGTTGAAGTAACAACACTGCCATCAAATGATTCAAAAGTGGTGATAAAATTCCTTAAAAAGAATATTTTCACTCGCTTCGGAATACCTCAGGAAATTATCAGTGGTGGTGGCACACATTTTTGCATCAGATACTTCGATGCACTCTTATCCAAAAACAGAGTTACTCATAAAGTTGCCAATGCCTACCATCCGCAGTCAAATGGACAGGTTGAAATTTCAAATAGGGAGATCAAAATAATCCTGGAGAGAACCGTTGGATCAACAAGGAATGACTGGTCTACAAAACTGGATGACACATTATGGGCCTACCGGACAGCTTACAAAATACCCATCGGTATATCGCCATATCAAATGGTGTTTGGGAAAACGTGACATCTGCCAATGAAGCTTGAACACAAAACGTAATGGGCACTGAAGAAGTTAAATCTTGATCTACAAACAACATGAGAGAAAAGGCTCCACCAACTCAACGAATTAAAAGAATTTCGCCTACAAGCTTATGAGAATGCCAGACTGTACAAAGAAAATACCAAGAAATGACATGATAAAAAAATAGTACGCAGACAACTGGAGCCAGGGCAGCAGGTGTTGTTATACAATTCATAGTTGAAACATTTCCATGGAAAGCTGAAATCAAGGTGGGTAGGTCCATTTGTGATTACTCAGGTGTTACCCTACATAGTTGTTGAGATATACAACCCCAAGTCCAACAACACATTCAAAGTTAACAGTCGGCGTGTCAAGCACTAATAGGGAGAATCATTTGAGCGACAAAAAGAAAGTGTCACACTTTCAGATTCAGCATAACGTTCGGGCAGTCATGTCTAGCTGACGACGTTAAACTTAGCGCTAGTAGAGAGGCAACCCATGCAATTTGTGTATATATTCAGATTTGGTATGTTTTATTTTTTGTGTTTAATTTTGTAGGTAAAGTCACATTTTAGGATGTAATAGTTCTCGCAAATCTTCATAAGCAATTTCCTTCTATCCCTCAAAACTCTCTAATGAAAGTCTACAAAGCTCGAATGGAATGAATGAGACTATTGATGATCAAAGGTATTCCTAATGACATTTGTTGGTTAATTGAAGCACGGGTCCAATTGGCAGGTGAGTCTTTTTACTCTTTTATTTCATATCTGCCTGGTTTAGGAAAAAACACCTATCCTAAGAAGAGAAGAGCTAAAAGATGTAATACTCGTTGTCGTTCTTTAGGAATGATGTCTGATAACCACGAAGATAAAATTAAATTCATTAGGGATGACATGAGTAAGGAGTCTTTAGATGACATATCATTGACTCTTGAGACGCATCCCAATTGATATATGTATCACACAATTCGCATGTTACATACACAATTTTTGAAAAGAAAGACAACAATTAAGTCTCGGGAATCTGACTTTAAAAGACCTTGTTTGCCAATTTATAAGAAAATTAGATGGGAAGTTTGTCCCTGACGCATAGATGTCAATCAAGCTGTTACTTATTGGAAATAATATTATCTCTTTGTCTTTAACTAATAATTGTAATTTATTTTGTTATTTTCTTTTATTTTCTCCGACAGGATCCAGACTTTTTGACTTTCATGATATATTTTACTGTTTAGTTAATAATTGTCATTTGGCAGGTACTAGTGCTATTATTACTCACCCTTTTTCAGTATCTATAAATTTAGTTCGTTATTGCACTCTTGAAGACATCCAGATTTGAGAAAGAAATACATAAAAAATGGAAGCAACTTCAAGAAGACGAGTTGTAAGCATTTGTGTGTTTTGCGGTATTAGTGTTGGTTATAAGCCAGAATTTTTTGAGGCAACATATGAATTGGGTAGAGTCATAGCTGAAAGGAATATGCATCTAGTATATGGCGGTGGTAATCTTGGACTAATGGGGTGTGTTTCAAGGGCTATACAAGAAGGAGGTAGTCAAGTTCTAGGAATCATCCTAAAACCTTTTGGCAGAGGCGAATCTTATAGGACCATCAAAAGGAGATGAATGTATCGTGCTAGGTATGTCTGAACGACTTGTTGAAATGATTAACTGTGCTGATTCTTTTATTGCTTTGTCAAGTGGCTTGGGCACAATGGAGGAAATTTTTACAGTACTATCTTTGGCGAACTTGAACATACACCAGAAACCGATTAGACTATTTAATGCTGATGGATTTTATGATTTTCTTTGTGTGTTTCTTGATGATGCCCGGAGAAATGGGTTCGTGTCAAAACCTGTAAAAGAAATCCTCTTTACTGCCAAAACTGTCCATGATTTAATTGACCAAATCTTATCATTTGAACCACAAATTGACCCTATCTTTTCCAAGATAAACTGGTCCGATAATGATCATGGTAAGAAGCGTCGGATAAATCTGGATCTTAACCTTTAATTTTCTTTTTAGATGTAGAATTTCAGCTAACCAGGTACTGTCTTCTAAACTCTTCTTCTACTTTTTAGACATTGGGGACAATGTCTCAATTAGGTTTAGATGTAGAATTTCAGCTAACCAGATATTGTCGTCTAAACTCTTCTTCTACTTTTTAGACATTGGGGACAATGTCTCAATTAGGTTTGAGGGAGAGGAATAGTTGATTAGTATCATATTTTTATTTTTATTTTTTTTCATTGTGTTATTTTTGCTTGGTTTTTAGTCAAAAAAATACAGTAAAATTTTTTTTCAAAAAACAATTCAAAAAATTAAAAATTTTATAAAAATAAAAAAAATATATATTTTTGTGTTTTTTTAACTTGACTAATCAGGTGAAATTGGTGTGAGATAACTGTGTAAGGAATTTCCGCTCCTGAGACGTATCTCAACCTATTTCGTAACAAGTTAATCTTTGTTTATTTCCTTTTGAATTATTTAATTTTTGAATTCTCCATAATACTGACTAAATTAGATCTTCATATGCTCAATTGACAGATATTATCGACATACATGGTAACATACGGACATGAGCTGTAAGTGAAAACTTTGTAATATTCAGTGCTCTAGTTTAATTGGAGGAAACATCTAAAAAAGCGATGGAATAAAAAAAATCTAAGATCCGAGTAATTAAATCTGTAGGGGTGTTTTAACACCTAGTGCCCTAAAACCAATTGATTTGGGAGTCATTGGCCCAAAGCTCGCTACATGGATTAAAGATGTTATAAAAAAGAAAGAAAGAAAGATATCTGAAATCCAGGTAATTAAGTATGTAAAGGTGTCTTAACACCTAGTGCCCCAAAGCCAACTGGCTTGGGAGTCAATGGCCAAAGCTCGCTACATGGATTGAAGGTATTGTAAATAAATAAATAAAAAATCAGAAAAAAAGTTCCATTGCTAAAAAAAAGTGTGAATTCTGATATAACTTTAGGACAAAAATATTATTCTCTTTTCAACTATACTTATGAATATTGTGGGCACAATAGGCTGATAAATACCTTGTTGGTTGTATATATAGAGAATGGTAAAAACAATCAGAGAATTTACTTATTTGTTAATTTAGAAAGAAAGAAAACAACTATTAACATGGATAAAAGTTTCACTTGATTAGTCACTAACTTGTTTATTCTCTTTTCTTTTGTCTTTTTACTTTTGTGTGCATTTGACGTTTATGGGTATCGTCACTATAAGCCCTCACGAGACTACTACTTGTCCATTTGGGACACCTAGGGGTTTAATGGATTGTTGCATACGCTAAAAAAAACCGTGATCCCTACGAAAGTGGCTTAGTTTAATTATATTTTAAAGTTGTTTATTGCATTTTATTTTGTTGTTTTGCTCGAGCACTAGCAAAATGTTAGGTTTGAGGGTGTGATAAGCGTTAAATATATCAATATTTACTGTCCCTTTTACTTAATATTTTGTGTAGTTTCTTGAGTTTTGTTAATATTTTGGTGTGTTTTGTGTTATTTTGTAGATAAATAAAATAACAGGACTTTCTGAAATCAAATCATGGCTTAAACGGCGAAAATCGGATGAAAAAGGGTAAAATTGGAATTATGCGTCGCGACGCGTAACACTTCTGCGTTGCGACCCCTAAAATGCTCCAGCCACGTGTCAACATCACAACAATCTTACTAATGTGCGCCAGCCACGTGTCATCAATCCCATGTTGCCGATAATACACGTCATTACTTACGTCAGCGTCGCGACGCACATAAATTCACGTGTCGCGACGCCAAGCCAAATATTTTACCAACAACCACCTGTCAAGATCCTGTTGAATCAACGGCGCATCGCGACGTGCAAGTGTTTTACGTCGCTGTAGACAACAGAACTTGACGACGCATGTTGTTCTAAGCTCGGGGCCTAGTTGGGAGTACGGAGTAGCCCACATGGGACTAAACCAGAGAATAATAGAGTCGCCACCCGGTGTGAACCGGGACAAAGATTTAAGGCCGCACTCACCCCTCGCAAGGGAAGACCTCAAACCATTGGGTTCGGAATGGTCCCTTACTTATGTCACTTGTGATGATGTGATTTGTGCAATAAACTAACCGAATCTATTCAACATTCATGCTCAAGGGTAATCTACGCCTAAGTCCGCATGCATAATAATAACAATGAGAACCTATATCTAAGTTCGCATACTTCAAAGTTGTCATAACGGCAAACACGCAATAACATACAATCATCACACAAGCATGCTCAATTATCTAATGCGGAAAATAAATAAGAACCTAAGCATAAATATAAATTAAATCCATAATGTGAAAACAACCTAATCATGCATAAACAAATAACTTTCTATCGACTAAATCATGCTTAAGATGAATAACATGCTTACCACCTAATCATGCTTTAAAAGAAAATAAATGACCTACGAACTACAACATGCTCAAACACAAGTTTGGATGAGACGAAATATGTGTCTCTTAAGTGGTACGTGGCGTTGTATCCCGAGTACAAACCGCACAACCGTCCATTCGAATTCGGCTACGGAATTTACTTCCGGGTTTCCATCCGATATACCACAAAAGGGAACACACATCCCGCTCATCCAACAATCACATCACGCCTCAAATGACTCTCATGCGATAATATTTCTAAAATAAATAAAATAAACGAAAGATAATAAATAAAAGGGTGCCCTCAGGTCTAACCTCTTTTGTCGTCTCACGAAAGGGCGTTACACGTCCGTTGGAAGGGTGAATGATCCGCAACTCTTTTGGTTCACCAACTCAACGTCTTTCCTCGCTGTTTTGATGTTCAGGCTGCTGTTTTTTACTCCGTTTCGCTGATGTTTTGCTGCTGCGTTTCAGGTCATTGCTTTGGTCGTTTTTGGTGCGGTTTTGGGTGGTGTTTTGCGGCAGTTTCTGGGGCAGAATTTAGGTGCAGTTTTGGGACAGTTTCCAGAGATTTGAGGACTGTTTTTTGGGGTGTATTGTGGAGGGTATATGCGGCCAAAGTAGTGCAGTTCAGGGGGCAGTGTCGATGGTTTATGGGCTGTGTTTGTTCGTGTAGGGCTGTGTGTGCGTGAGTTTGGTTAGTGTACTGGGCTGTGTATGCGTGAGTGAATGGCAGAGTGTGCGTGAGTGATGGGACGTGAGCGTGGGTGTTGTGGCGTGCAGGTCTGGGCAGCAACGTGCAGAGGCAATTTATGGCGAGAGTTGGCTGAGGTTTTGGGTAGTTTTTTATGTGGTTTTAGGACAATTTCAGGGTGTGTTTTCTTGGCTGGTTTGTTCGTGAATATAGGGGCTTGTGATGTTTGGTTTTGTGAGCAGTTGAGGGTTGCTTTGTGTGTGTAGTTTATGGGTGTGAGTGGGTGCAACATGCGTGAGGGGAGCAGATGCGTTGATTAGGGTTAAATGGGGGTGTTGTGCGTGTGATGAAGATGAAGGGAGAGGTTGCAGGTCAGTGCTCGGCTAGTGAGGGTTTAGAGAGTGCACAGTGTTCGGCTAGTGAGTGGTCGTGAGTGGACTTGGGCTGTTAGTGGGTGCTGATCTGAGGGGTTGCTAGAGGTATGAGGGCTGATGTGTGGGTTTGATGAGAGGGGAGATCTTGCGTTAGAGATGAGGACTTAGGGTTTCTGGTTGATGTTAATGGCTTTATTGGTTGTTTGCAATGGTCAAGGAGGGGTTATGCGTCTGATTGAATGAGGCTGATTGAGTGGGTGAAGTAGGGTCCATGAGTGTTGTTGCCGAGTGGAGGGCTGGGTGTTATTGTCGAGTGAAGGCTGATCTGTGTTGGTTGCTGCTTGACTTGTGATCGGTGATGGCTTCAACATGGTCGAGGGGTGTGTGAGTGAAGGCTTGTTGTAGTGTGAGAGGCTGCCGAGTGAAGGGAAGAAGATAGATCAGAGCTGCTAGGGTTTTTTAGTTTGGTCCATTGCAGGGTGCTTGTAGGTTGCAGGTACGAGAGAGAGTGATGATGAGATTGAGGGCCGAGAGAGGTCAATGGAGAGAGTCATGCGAGAGGGGGAGACCAGCCAAAGCAGTTAGGGTTTGTTGGATGCTTATATAGTGAGGGGGTAGGGTTAGGGTTTGTGCATGGTTTTGAAAGGAAACAAATCATGTTAAAAGGGAGGGATTTGATTTAATTATTTAAGGAAAGAAATTATGTAATTTAGGAGGGGATTATTTAAATTTAGAATGTGATTTAATTTAATTTAATTTAAGTTTAATTTAATTTCAATTTAATTGGTTTTGATTTAATTGGTTATAATTGGTTTTAATTTAATTTAATTTAGATTTCATTTAATTTAATTTGTTTTAATTTAATTTAATTAGTTTAATTTGTGACATATATTTTAAATGTTTTAATTATTATTGGATTTGATTTAATGGGCTTGGGCTAAGGTTAAGTTTTAAAACGGAGGTCCAACAAGCGAACCCGAAGCTAAACAAGCGAGTTAAATCCGACCAAATGCTAATTTCCAACTTTACCCTTCCAACGTCCGTTTCCCGCGGCTTTCACAATCAAAGAGGTAGTGTCTCCATACGAGACTCATCATCGGGACTTATATGCAAAAATGCAGTGCCTACAGTCGCGATGCGCGGGGCAGAATTTTGCCTATAAATTGATGCTGAAATCAGAATGAAAATTTATACATTCTTCTGGGAATTTCTTTAAGAATACTAAGAAGATTGTATCTTGTTTGTTTATTTACATCTTTCTGTAGTTAATTTTTTATTTTACGCAATAGTTCTGTTTTTACTTTACTTTTCAGTCTTTATTTTTATTTTTCAGTATGAGGAGGTAGCTTCCCCCTGCTGGAGTCAAAGGTTAAACTTTTATTACTAATATTTAGATTAATCTCCCTTAATTATAATATATAAACTATTTAAAACCTGACTTTATGGAATACCGCCTTTATGGTCGGTTGAACTTAATTAAATTGATTTTAACCTGACTAAATTGGATACCGCCTTTATGGTCGGTTGGGATTAATCATAAATCTGACTTAATCAGTATACCGCCTATATGGTCGGTTGGTAATGTCATGCAAAGTTTATATATTATAATAAGGGAGATATCTAAATTAGAAGTAATAAAATTGGATCCTTTAACCCCAACATTTTCTTTATTGTTTATTTTATCTTTTTAATTTCCAGATTTACTTTATGTCATTTACTTTATTTATGTTTTTAATAGTCCTAGATATGTGTGGTAACTAAACCCTTTATTCGGGATTGTGATGAATTCCA
The DNA here is from genome assembly GCA_019454045.1 of Zanthoxylum bungeanum. Lineage (NCBI taxonomy): Eukaryota > Viridiplantae > Streptophyta > Magnoliopsida > Sapindales > Rutaceae > Zanthoxylum > Zanthoxylum bungeanum. Next base: position 16,368 of record SKCR01046906.1, on the reverse strand, counting down.
ATATCACCGGTTTATAAGTGGTAATTTTACGTCTTGGGTAATATAAAGGTTTATTTATTGAGCCTTAAGCTTAATGCTTCTCGTTAACTGGCCATTAATAAGATTGATTTGGTAAACTTAAAATGAACTTGGAAAAGAGATTTTAGGTTTAGCCTTAGACTCAATAGCTCATGATCTCACCTTGGAGCAAGAGACTCTTATGTAGATTTCCTTACAGGATAGGAATATACCTGTCGGGCGGGGGTAGCCATAATTGGAACCTAATCTTAATGAATTTAGGTAACTTGGTTGGCATATGAATATGATTAATTTTTTTATACTGGGTGTTTCCATCTGACCATCGGAATAGGCTTTTGCATAAATTCGTGTTCCAGGCTAATAAACCAATATATTGCACAAACGTAAGATAACCACTTCATCTTTAAAATATATTGGAAGGATTCACAACCCTAGATAGTTTTATAATATTGAATTTTCCATTGAGTTACATTCACACTGTTTTATTTACTTGTTTTAGCTCAAAATCACAATCCAATCAACAAACCAATTAGGTACTCGTAAATATTTAACTTCACAAATTGATAGCTTAAGTATTAAGTCCTCATGGGATTGATACATTTTATACTACTTGAACAATACGTGCGCTTGCATTACGTGAGTGATTTCATCGATCATAGAGATATAGGTCATATGATGTATGCCTTATCTATGAGTTTGGGCTTCTAGAATGTTAATGATTACATAATTTGATCAACGGCTCTCATTGAAGGAATATTATATCAGCTGTTCATAGGAATAAATAGTACCAGAGCAGTTAAATAATAGAATGCCACATCTATAAAGTATATAACAGTGGTTAAAAGGTTATAATGATGGGTTTCTACTGACATGGTGGTTGAACCCAGTGGTAGTACAACTGTTTGTTGAGTGGTTGGGAAAAGAAGCATAGTGGCAATGATAGCCTGTGATGACGGCTGACATTATGAGTTGGAAGAATAGTGGATTTGAGAGCCTATATAAAAGGGTTGAAGTCTCAAATTCAAGGGTTAACAAATTTTGTATCTCACAACTTCTTGAGAAATCGAGAGTTGAAGAGTTATGGATAGAGATAGAAAGTAGGTTAGTTGTTTGTTTATAGCTCAGTTCGGTCTTGACCCCGAACAGAAATAAAATACATCATCTTTCTCATGTGGATGTGGGTTAAAGTCACTATCTGTCGAACTATGTAAATCCTTATTTCTGTGATTTTCTTGTATGCTTGCTAAATTTTCTTTTGGTTCCCTATTAACCAAATAAATTCATTGTTGATGGAGGTTTATTCGAGGGGTTAATTTTTCATATTATCTTTGAAACGAATAACAACTATCAACAGTATTCACAAGGGATTATTAGTAGTTGAAAAGGAAAATAAGAAATCAAGGAAAATAGGAATTCATTGTTCGATCACATTAGTTTGTTACAGGTTGATGCAACAAAGTTCAAAATTATGGCATTTTTATATATATGTAGAGGTCAACGCCAATATCAAACCTGGCTCAAATAATTTCAATCCATTCATTGCTGACATGTCTATGATATAATACAATGATGTAATGCAAGTAAATCTCTATAATATATTTTGTTTTAGAGTGATAGAGTGGGTTGGTTATTATACATTTCCGCCCCGATATGAAATTACCTACAAGCACACAACAAACAAACTCTCTATACCCAAGAGAGGGTGAATTGGGTAATAACCTAATACTGTGAAATTAAAATTCTTGTCGATTTTACGCAGCTAGTAGTTTTACCAATCAAACTTATCAATCAATTTCACATTCATAATATATTACCAATATGCAAGTTACTAAATAATATGCAAATATAAAATAAACTTGCAATAATTAAAATAATAAAGTGATAGAGAAATGGAAACCGATGATTTATAGTGGTTCGACCAACTCTTTGCCTACGTTTACTCCCTCAAACAACGCTTGAAGTTTTCCATCAAGTTGAATCCACAACTTACACCGTGAGTTTTCCGTGACTCACTCACAATCAAAAATTTTGTCCCTTAGGTTCACTCCAAATATTTACAAAAAAAAAAAAATTATCTCCTAAACCCATTATTTAAACCTTTATAATAATCATCATTTTGAGTATGCCTACTCACAAAGGGATTTCTCAAAACCTCAGTGTTTGCATATGAATATTTTAAAATACAACTTGGGCACTCACAAAAGATAAAGAAGATTAAGATTGTGAGTTGCTAACTCAAGTATTCTAAGCTCTCTACTAATGATGATAAAGGTGTAGTGTGTGAGCTTTGATTATAAGAGTGTATGATAATGAAAGTTTTGTTTACTCTATGTTTTTGCCTTTAAAAAAATTATATAAAGGTGCTAGCACTATGCAAAAACATATTTGGGGTTCAATATAAAGTGAAGGTGTAAAACTGCCCATGCTCTTTGTTTGAGATCGGTATGCTGGTCTATAGAAGCCGATATACCAATCCTGCAAAATATAACGACTATTACCATTGAAGAGTAAAGCGTAATACCAGATTACTGATCAGCATGGAGGGCGATATACCAGTTAGCTCATCGGTATAGGGATCGGTATAAACCGTCTCGGTTCCAGTGGCTGTGCAAACTCTAGCTGACTGGTATGGGAGATCGGTATGAAATAGCTCAGTTCCATAGAGCATGCAAATTTGCCCAAGGTATAACAAGGTCACTGGTATGCCGATGTGGGGGACCGGAATATCGGTCTCAGTGCAGAGATCTCATGATAAGAAGGTTAAAATCATTTTTCACATGACTGTAATGTATATAAATGAATGTGTATATATCCTATGAACTTAAAGACATAGATTGTTAAATCACTTACAAGAGAGCCCTAAGGTAAGACCACACAAGATTTTCTTCAATAAGTGCTTGAGTCTTCATATCCATTTTCTCCTCATTACCAAATGCTTCGACATATTTATAAGTTCGCTAATGCGTGTCAAAGTCTTCCGCGTTGCATCATCAAAATTCTTCTTAAGTGCCATGGAACTAACACGATATCCTCGGGAGATCAAGACCATTTTTACATTATGAGACGTTTAACTATAACATAATTTTATAATAAAAAATGTGAGGCCCTTAACCATTAATTATTTATATGCTATAAGAAAAAAAGTTAGTGGCGGTTCTGTTGGGGCGGATGTGGGACCCCTAGGGTCAGATCAGTACTCCATGTAGCGGAAGTGGGTCTAACCCATGGATATCAAGCATGAATTTAATTTTAAATAATTTAATGAAATACTATATTCCATTACGAATGCATAGGAAAAAAATAGGGCTGAATCGGAGTCCGATAACTCAAAAATGAAAAAAAAAAAAAAAGTTTCGGCGCACGTACACGCTCGCACAGTGCGCCCAATTCATTTTGTTTTTTTTTTTGGGTTTCAAATTAATGCTCTGTTAAGCATCAAAACATCAGCTCTCTGGAAATTTTCCAGAGAGCTGATAGAGCTGATACAAATAGGATATTTTATCCTATTTCTTTTAATCTCCCCTAAACACTTTCAAACACCCCAAATTATTTTTTAATATCAAAACCAACATCAACACATGTTATAAAATAAAAATCATATTTTTCAAAATATCAAATATTTTTACAAAAATATAAATTTATTATAAATACGTACTTGCGTAAATTTTGAATCCAAAACACAAACCAAATTAGAATCTCAAAATGAAATGACTCATGAACAATTCTAGGTCACTCAAAGATTGTCAAATGATTCTGAAATGATAACTATAGCTCCAAACTTTCATATAGAGTTCCAAATTCTAATTTTTAAATTTATATCCAACATAAATATTTTGACCAATCAGAAGCATTTTGTGTTTATGCTTCCAAAGCATCCATGCATAATTCATTAGCCTAATTTCAACATCAAGCTATGTTATTATGTATCTAATACATAATACATCATTATATATTTCATTAATGATAACTCAGTAATGAAAAACATAGTTTTAGAGAAGATCAAACTTACCTAGTAAGGTTGATCCCAAGATCCAATCTTCTTCTCTTTGTTGAAATATTGTGGAGAACTTTCAAAGTTAGCAAGCTTAACACCAAGATCCAATCTTGATTCAAATGCTAGCAAGATTCACTCCAAGATCCAATCTTGATTTCTCCTTATTGAAATATTGTAGAGAACTTCCAAAGCTTCTCCAAACACTTCTTTTACTTAGTCTAATAAATCTAAAACTTGCTTGTTTTATCTTTCACAAGCTTAACATTCTCAAGCTCAAGCTTATCAAGCTTATTTTGCTTATTTTGCTTAATTAAAATCTTGCTGAAGCTTGCTATTTATAACAAAACTTATTTAATTTTTAATTAATAAAAGTCATAATCAAATATTAGGTAGGCTTAATTCAATATGTAAAATTATGTGTTACTAATCACATTTTCCTACCACTTTGATTTAATTAAATCAAGATAAATTTTAATGGACTAGTTCAATGTCTACCACTTTGATTTAATACAATTAAATCAAGCCAAAGACACATATTATTATATTTTTATAATTACCTAAATATCCTCCAATGGTATAGATATTTATGAAATTATAACAAAGTCCTTGTGTGATTTTGGATTAATCTAATTAATCCAATTGGGTCAAAGTAAATAACTAATATTATCTAATAACACTTAATTATCTTAATTGATAATTATAATATCAAATATTATTTATTATCAAAAAAATTATCAACTACCTAAGTTCTCAACGAGTACACTTCATATTATGGGACTCTCTAAGTCCAGACACGTTCGTTATATAAGCCTAGCATATATGTACGTAATTCGGTTAACGAAGAACACAAACCACCTTTCTGAATTATACAAGTTGAAGTAATCACATATGTTTAACAATCCATTCGTCGTAGGCTATCCGAGTTGTGCTTAGGAAATATAGATTACACCGTCAAGTTTCTGATGTGCACATCTCATGTCGATGTTGGGGCAGTTGTGGAACCCATAGGTTCAGATCGGTACCCCGCGCAGCGAAAGTGGGTATAACCCAAAGATATCAAGGATATGTATATTTTAAAATATTTTAATGAAAACGACATTCCGATATGAGTTCGTAGGAAAAAAAGGATTAAATCGGAGTTTGTAGACTCCGAAACAGAGAAAATAAAGTCTATATATGTATAAGCTCTATGTGTCGCGACGCGGGATCTTGGGCCTCGCGATGCTTCAAAGTGCGAGAGCAACAACGAGAGCTGAACATCTCAGCGTCGCGACGCGGAAAGGTATGCGTCGTGACACTCCTATGTCTGATGCTCGGTGTCGCAAAGCTGAGGGGTCATAGTCGCGACGCTATCATAGACAATAAGCATTTTTTAACTTCAAACTATCACTAAACACTTCCAATTTTCTCATAATATTTCAATCTAATATGCATGATGACAATACCATTAATAAGGTATGAAATGAAAATGTAGTTATTTTATTAATAAATAATAAAATGTACAATACATTATTCAGATTGGTGCTCCAAGCACCAACTCCAACAAACTCTCATTTGCTTAGTGCCAATATGGATGGTAAGAAATGATTCAGGACCAAACTAGAAGTCACATGAATGTGATTGACCTTGGAGATCTACCTAATGAGTTTATAAAGGCCAAGATCGTCATCAGTGTGAGCCTGGAGTAAATATCATGGGATCCACTTCCCATTATGAAATTTGATAGTTAAATTTCTATTTTTCAGTTAAGGGAGATTACGAAATTACGTAAAGTAGTGGGATGGTACTAATAGATTTAAAATTTCATAATCAATTAGTGTTATTATTTTGAAATGAAAAATGTTATGCTACTGTTTAAAATGTTGTTTTGTAGATGGCTGCCGCAAATCCATTGATGAGACTTTTGGATTCTAATAAACTAAAAGAAGCCGAGAACTACTTTGAGTGGAAAAAGAACATATGTCTTGTCTTGGAGTTTGAAAAGTTGACTTGTGTAACTATCAATCCATTACCTATTGAAATCGATCCTGACTACACTCATGAAGAGCGAGAAACTTTTGAAAAATGGAAGGATGATAACCTGAAGGTGAAATCCTATATTTTAGGATCGATGATTCCAGATTTGCTGAGACAGTATATAGAGGTACCAGATGTTTTGAGCGTTATGCGAACACTCAATGAGTTGTTCGAGGTAAATCAAGAGATTGAAATATATCAGAGGACTAAGGAATTGTTTTGTGCTGAACTCAGAGATGGAGGAGCTGTCAGCATTCATATTTTGAACATGATCGACCAGATCCGATATCTGGAATGACAAGACATTATGATTGATGAACGACTCAGCCATAATTTGATTCTGCCTTCTCTGCCTGGAACTTATGTTTGCTTTGTGTTAAACTTCCATATGCACTCAATGCGAGCCAGCTATGAAAACTTTATAACATGTTACATATGGTAGAGCATGATATGAGGAAAAGCAACCACACTTTGTACCTCTATGGTGGAGCTGGATCTTCAAAGAATTTTGGGAAGTCACAGAAAATCAAAATTGGGAAGAACAATACATCAAAGAATAACTCCAAAAAATGCAAAGTTTCAAAACCGCAAGTAGCTCTGATACCATTCTGTTGTGGCAGTTGTGGAACCCCTAGGGTCGGATCTGTACCCCACACAATAGAAGTAGGTTTAACCCAAGGATATCGGAGATAGGTGTATTTTAAAATATTTTAATGAAAACTACATTCCGATACGAGTCCGTAGGAAAAAATGGGGACCAAATCAGAGTCTGAAAACTCTAGAACGGAGAAAATGAAGTTTCAGTATGTATCAGCTCTGCGGGTCGCGACGCGGAAGCTTAGGTCTCGCAACGCTTCAAAGGGCGAGAGCAACACCAAAATTTGAACATCTCGACCTCGCGATGCGGAAAGATGTGTGTCGTGAGGCTCATAGGTCTGATGCTCGGTGTCGCGATGCTGAGGGGTCAGAGTCGCGACGCTACCCTAGGTAGTGAGCATTTTTTAACTTCAAACCATTACTAAACACTTCCATTTTTCTCATAATACTTCAATCTAACATGCATAATGACAATACCATTAATAAGGTATGAAATAAAAATATAGGTATTTTATTAATAAATAATAAATGTACAATACAATATTCGGATTTGCGCTCCAAGCACCAACACCAACATCTAATCAAAAACCATTTCTGATATATGCGATCCACCATATGGGATCTGCTTTGGCGCCAAATTCTTAAGAATCGTGACACATAAGGCCGACAGATCCTATCTTGATACGCACTTGATTAACGAGTGCATCGTTCCACACCCAACGAACATCTGAAGGTCAGACCATGAAAGGTTTCTGACATACATGACATCTAACTGTGGAGGATCTCACAAAAAATAAATATTATCCTATAGTCAAAGGATCACATATGCTACTCGACTCGAGGAGATTCCTATTGACGGTGGTGTGTACTTCCAACTATTAGGAATCACTTGTGAGTCATTCAGTATTCGCTTCAACGAATACCCACATGTCTATACGAGTTTCCAAAGCTCATAGTACATCAGGTTAAACCATTGGAACTCCAATTCCAATATACGACATATGCTAGTATTTAATTTAAAACATGAAAAAATCAATGTTATCTTATAGTCAAAGGATCACATATGCTACTCGACTCGAGGAGATTCCTATTGACGGTGGTGTGTACTTCCAACTATTAGGAATCACTTGTGAGTCATTCAGTATTTGCTCCAACGAATACCCACATGTCTATACGAGCTTCCAAAACTCATGGTACATCGGGTTAAATCATTGGAACTTCAATTCCAACATATGACATGTGCTAGTCTTAATTTAAAATATTTCATGAATATCCAATATGACTTATGTATAATTAAATTAAAATTATTGTGGCATATATTCAAAAAACATGTGTTGTGTAGTAAAGACATGCGCAGATACCATTCTATTGGGGCGAAAGTGGAACCCCTAGGGCAGATCGGTGCCCCGCGGCAGCGAAAGTGGGTCTAACCCTATGGATATCTAGCATGGGTGTATTTTTAAAATATTTTATGGAAAACTACATTCTGTCACATGTCTTTAGGAAAAAAATCGACAAAATTAGAGTCCGGAAACTCCAGAATGGAGAAAATGAAGTTTCACCGCATGCATCAGATCACGGCGCGTCGTGACGCTCGGGTTTGGGCGTCGCGACTCCTAAACTGCGGGAGCACAAAGTCGCGACACCCAATGGCTAGCGTCGCAACGCCCTCAGCACTGAATTTTAAGTGGCGCGACACCAGAGATTAGAGTCGCGATGCCGCCATGTGTAAAATATTGACAGTGAGCAATTTTATCTTCAAATCAATTCTAAACACTTCTAATTTTCTCCAAATACTTCAATACACCTAGTAAGCTTGATAAAAAGATACAATATCTTTCTCCTTTGTTTAAATGGTTGGAGAACTTTCAAGGTTTAGCAAGCTTGACTCCAAAATCCAATCTTGATTCCAATGCTAACAAGCTTCACTCCAAGATCCAATCTTGATTTCTCCTTGTTGAAATGTTGTAGAGATCTTCCAGAGCTTCTCTAAACACTTCTCTTTTTTAGGCTAACTTCTCTAAGAATTGCTTGTTTTAGCTTTCTTAAGCTTGATTAAAATATTTGGTCAAGCTTGCTATTTATAGCAAAACTTAGGCAATTTTTAATTTATAAAAATTATAATAAACTTTTATGTGGGTTTAATATAATTTATCCAATTATGTATAATTAGGTGTGATTAATAACTTTTGTCTACTACTTTGATTTAATCCAATTAAATCAAGATAAAGTTTAATTAATCGATTAGTTACGTGTCTACCACTTTGATTTAATCAAATTAAATCAAGCCAAATATACATATAATTACATTTTTTTATTTACCAAAATATCTTCAAATGGTAGATATATTTATGAATTTATAATTAAGTCCTTGTGTAATTTTTGATTAATTCAATTATGTCAGAATAAATAATCAATGTTATCAAATAACACTTGATTATCTTGGTTGATAATTATAATATCGAATATTATTTATTATAAGAAATTATCGGCTACCCAAGTGCTCAACGAGTACACTTCATATTGTAAGACTCTCTAAGTCCAGACATGTTCATCATATAAGCCTAGCTAATATGTACGCAATTCGGCCATCTCCGAATTCATGAAGAACTCGAACGATATTTTTGAACTATTCAAGTCGAGGTCATCACATATGTTTATCAATCCCTCCGTCATAGGCTATCCTAATTGTGCTTAGGAAATATAGAATACACCGTCAAGTTTTTGAGGCGCACATCTCATGTGAATATGTCCACGATTCTTCACAACTAATGTGATTCACCCTAGGTGATCGACTTTGATCAAAGTTTTTAAGAATCGTGACTTACTCACATGGATACATAAACCTCTTATGGTACACATACGGGCTGACAGATCCTATCTTGATACGCACTTGATTAATGAGTGCATCGGTCCATACCCAACGAACATCTAGAGACCAGACCATGAAATGTTTCTGATATACATGACATCAAAGTGTGGAAGATCTCACACAAAATCAATGATATCTTATAGTTAAAGGATCACATATGCTACTCGACCCGATGAGATTCCTATTGACGGTGGTGTGTACTTCCAACTATTAGGAATCACTTGTGAGTCATTCAGTATTCGGTCTAACCAATACACACACGTCTATATGAGCTTCTAAAGCTTATAGTACATCAGGTTAAACCATTGGAACTTCAATTACAATATACGACATGTGCTAGTCTTCTAAGTTATAGGAATTCGATCGTATTTCAAAACTAACGACTAGGAATATTTACTTAAAGAATAGTTTATAATAGTAATATTATCTCAATGTCAGACCACCAAGTATCCAGTATTACACTACAAGACTATTCCAAGGTCGATGTCATTCATAACATATTTATACATTAATCTAATATGCATAGTGACATTACCATTAATAGAGTATGAAATGAAAATGTAGTTATTTTATTAATAAATAATAAAATGTACAATACATTATTCGGATTGGCTCTCTAAGCACCAACTCCAACAGTTATTGCTGTTGCATTTGTGTTATGACTTAGGATGAAAGGAGTTTCATTTAGTTGTATATCTTGACCTCACTAATTATGGAGCAAATCCAGGTTATCAGTGAGCAAGTCACTGCATGCCATGGCTATATACTCAGACTCAGCACTTGATCTAGCTACTACACTTTACTTCTTTGAACTCCAATTAATCAGATTTCCTCCCAAATATAGACATAAGCTACCATGATCACAACCCCAATCATCATCTGCGTAGATTGTAAGTTCAAGCTCTTCATTTCTCTATAGTGGCATCATGCATTTTACTTTTTGTTTTTCCATCAATTTGATAAAAACATAAGTTACTGTTATGATTCTCTGATCACTGAAGAGTGTTTATAAGGAAAAATCAAATTCTATTACTATAACAATAAAATTTACAAGAGTTTGATTGTTGGGATGTCTAAAGCTCACAAATGAGGTCTATATTTATAACAAAACTTAAACTCACAATTCAACAAATGAATAGTGTCAACCGAAAGTAATTTGATTAGCTTCCACCATTTTTCAAAGACCACCTAAAATTGGTTTAATGCATGTAGCTAGATTCTACCACTACCCCTAAAGTGAACGAATTAAATTTTATCACTACATTTTAAAGCTGCCGCCAGGAATCGAGAGGTTTCTTCCGTGAACTTTTTATATCACTAGATTTTACTTATTAATTAAACCAATATGGCATTCATATATTTTCCAGAGGACATACAAATAAGACATTGTAATATAATTTAAAGAATCTGCAAGTAGGATGTAGATGTAATTGCAGTGTACTGAGTAAGGAGTTTTTATTGAGGAAGAAGAAAAAGTGAAGGCTATTTATGTAATTAGCTGATAGAAAATATCTTCATTGTGCATATTTATAATGGGCTGTTTTCAGAATTTTAAAGTGGTGCTTTTTAATTGAGTCGGGCCTATCTGAAAGCGCGACTCCTTATAGGCTTGGCCCGCTGGTTTTGGATGGTGTTTTTTTTTTTGAATTTGGATATATTATTATTGAATTGTGTTAAATAATTTTTCAGGGCGTGCGGTTAAAAATCAATTACACAATATTTATGTAAAATTGATTTCAAGTAATTTTAACTAATTTTATTTTTTAAATCGATGAAAAAGATAGGTAATATTTGTTATATTTTAGAACTAGGAAGAAGAAGAAGAAGAAAACAAACATTAAAAATGACATTTTATTTTAGTATTAAAAAAAAAAAATAATGATTAGATCACAAGTGATATTTAAAATATTTAGGTTTTTATTTCAAATGAAGAGTAAATAGAAGCGGAGAAAATAATTAAAATTAATGGGCAGGCATAAAAAAAGAATGTATCCAGAAAGGAGAGGATTAGATGACTGTATTTAATAACGCTACTATGTTTATAAAATTTGGATATTTCTTAAATAATGTGTCAACTGTTGTTAATATTATTATTATTATTATTATTTCATTATTAATGTATTTTCGCTTTATATGCTACATCATTCAGAATACAGAATTCAAATCTCAACTTTATAAATATAACATTATTTTGAATTGAAAAACTTTGGCACCTTAGTAAAGTGGAGAGTTGGATTAATGTAGTTCCCAACGGATGTGATTTGGTGATGTAGGGTTCATAATCTCACATTGAGGTCTTGAGTTTGAATCCAGTGAGTGTGTTTCTTGTAAGAGTCTGAGACAGCCGGTGATTTTACATGCTCTATTTAAGCCCAAATGGGTGGTTCGGTGGTGGGATTTCCAACGATTTCAAAAAAAGGAAAAAAAGAAAAAAGAAAAAGAAGAGTTGGATTGATGTGTTGTTACTTGAACATAAACCTTGAAAATAAAGTAATTTGATAACACAAATTTGCAAGCAGTCAGCAGTCAAGCATGCCTGTTACATTCCTAGAGTTGTTTTTACCAAATTGTTGAACAATTTAAAGAGCTATATAATCTAGGAAAGAAGCAAAAGTCATTAACAAATAATTTGAAAATGTCATTGTTTGTGATGTGGTAATGCTTGAATAAACTTTTACTGATTGGCCTATATCCCACAATTCAGATTGTTAGCTGGTCATGACTAATCATGCTTGTTAATCAAGTTTGCAGCAATCATCATTGTTACTTGAAACATTAGTCTAACCTCATTCAATTTTTGACCAGACTTGGATAAATCGGATGGTTTGGATTGGGTAGAGTTTTTACATTCAAGTTATGAATGTAAATTATAGAACCCATATTTTTCCATATCAGATTTGGGTTTAATGAAACCGGACCGGAAAAAACATATTACACCATTTATATTTATGGATGATTTGATTTATTTTGATGTTTAATTCATAAAAAGTAATCCGGATCTAGATCGGGGAAGGCAAAACCTGGACCTGAAACCCAGAATTACCATCTCTATTCAACCATCCTTAATACAAGCAGGATTCTATTTCAAGACTATTCAATCATCCTGAATAAGATGCGGTTTCAAAACATGTGTAATTTGTTCCCAAGTAACTTTGGTCACATTGAAGAAGAGATTGACAGTTGAGAAGAACACTTGAGAGATTGGACAGAGCAAAATGCCAAAGCATTATTGCTGATTGTCCATGTTGGTCACCTTATAATCCACATACCTTGATACCATAAAGAGGAAAAGATTCAAAACCCTAGAAGAAATTGACTCCCAAGTCCAACTCATTTTTCTTAAAACTTGCAAGTACATCCAGCAAGGAGGGGACAACATTCAGGTCTCTGTTAAAGTCTGTAATTTTAATTTGACTTCAAACACATTATTGTTGTGACATGTCAATCAAGACTTTCTCATGAAGAAATTTCAAGTGCCTTGGAGTTTCTCTACCAAACACAAGAGAAAGAGAAACTGGAATCAACCTAATCAACTACCATTGCTTCTCAAAAAATTCTAAACTTGTTAACATATCATACTGGCACCCCGTTTGATTCACTTCAATGAAACTCTAAACTTCAAAGCATTGGTTGCCATAAAAGATTAAAAAAAAAAGTTCTTACAATTAGAAACACCAATCCCACATTTTTCTTTGGTCCTGCACGAGGCTTCAAGCCTGCGGCAGCCAAATTGCTAAAAGCCTTGGAAAGCAATCCTCCAAAGCCAACAAAACTGCTCTAAATATGTCCCCATGATTGAAGTTGGAAACATGCAAAATATGTACAGGGGCAATCCAAGCCAAACATAAACAAGGTTTTGATAAATTCAACATCCAAAGGCTTGAAGTGATCTTGATGTAGCTCTCCAGGAAACTTATGCGGTTGTGGATTGTGATGGTAACTTTGGGTGGTTATGCTCGCCTTCATAGGTAACAATAAGCATGGATGGATCTTCCGGGCACCGCTCCACATGCTTCCTGGCTGGACAACCTCTCATGCTACTACATTTGTAGTATCCCCTGCAGAAGTTTAAAAAATATTATGTTCCTGCAAATTCAACTTGAAATCCACACTTCCTTGAATACAGTTATCCAATATGCTTGAAAGTGCCACTAAAAGCTAACCGATACCAAACTCCACCATGACACTTGACCTTGACACTTGCATACAGAAATACACAAACCAATTCAGTAGACGGAATAAGCACCTAAAATTCATTCAAAGAGGGACTCCATGACATCTAACATAATCATAATTCATTGGTAAGAACTTGCACAAAAGTAATAGCATAACTAATCACACAGGCAATATATGATTTACCCAAAGATACCAACCAAAGAGGATCTTTACAGTTCAAACATAAATATTACATTCTGAATGTGCATGAACAGAGAGGAGGCAAAATAAAAGGTTCCTCATCTATCTACTCAAAAACTTCCCTTAAAAAGAAAAAAATAAATACCATTTCTTTTCCAATTAACATATTATCATACTGACTTGTACAGTTTTGAATTAAATGTTCATATACTCACATCAAGCAACAAAACAGTTTTGAGTAGAATTGCTAATTCCATCCTTGAATTTAAATAAGCAAACAACAGAACTATAGAGAAACCTCATAAACTTTAATTGCCAATTAATCTCATATCAGAGAGCGGTATTTATATATACCTAGGGTGAGGAGAACCCTTGATTGGCTTCTGCCCATACTTCCTCCACGAATAATCATCAGGAGGGATATCTGCAAGCTTGTTGCTGATAGCAGGTACCTTGATTGACCTCTTCACCCTATGCTTCCTGTCAATAAGAAACCAATTAAGCAAAAGAAAACAAAATGCAAGCTACAAATAGAATAAAAATGAATATGAAGATAGGGAGATAAGCTATAACCTCTTCTTTGAGCAGTGACATCTACCACTGCTTCCACATTTCACACTCCCATCTTCCCCCCTTCCAGAACACTTCCTCTTGTGTTGTTGTGAACTCTGATCTGAAGAACGCGGTGCCCCAGTCAAATGGAAGGCACTTCCCTCCAAATTAGCCACACTACCATCCATACTCAGAGAAGAAATGAAAGACCTGTTGGATGACAATGTTGGTGTGCAGCTAGAGCTATCAAAATTCAGGTTAACTCCACTATTGCTCTTTCTAAACATTATTTCAGCTTGAAGTTTCATTTGATGCTGATGTTGCTGCTGCTGAAGTTGTAACCTCTTTTGTAGCTGTTGTTGATGCTGGAGGAAATGATATTGTGCTGAAGCAGAAGGTGTTTGCTGAGCAAGTTGTAGGTGGTGTTTCCCATTTGAGATCAACTCCAAAGATGGGTTTCCCAAAGTCAATGAACTTTTAGCAAGTGATCCAATTTCTTGAACCGGGTTTTCATGAAAACTAGATTGGAGAAATTGTAGATTCTTGGATGGAATTTCAGTTTTATGGTGAGGATTTTCTAAGAAGATGGATTGGTTAACAGGGGCTGGCAACTTCTTGAACTTCCTTACTCTTGCATGACCTAACCCAGTGTTGAGAAGAGAAACAACTTTCTTAAATCTAAAAACAGCTTCTCCAGTTTCTAACATTAAATTCCTATACTGAGCTTGATCTTGAGGCTGAGTCAACAAACTTAAAACTCTGTGGCAGCTCTCAACAGCTGCCTTGTTAGCTTCTTCAACCTCCTCCATGTTAACCCCAAAAACCCTAATTCCCCAAAACCCAAAAAACCATACCAAAACAGACCATAAATAGTCCAAAGATCTCACCTTTTTACATTAAACAAACCATCCTTAGAGTCAAGTTTCCATTTTCAGATCAAAATTTAAAGAAATTCAAACTTCCCAAATTATTATCTTCCAAATTACTAGACCCAGTAGATCAGATTCAGCTGTGTCTGTGAAAATCAATTGCTAAAATGAAAATGAGACCCAGATAAGGATTCAAACCCAAAAACAATTTCAACAGAGAAATATACAAACACTTAAAAATATAAAGAAAAGACCTTTGTTGGACTTGGTGCTGTCGAGCCAGGGATGATTATTCTTCTCCTCCTCCCATGGCCATTTTTTAAGATTGAATGGTGTGAAAGAGAAGACTTTGCTTCACTTCAGAAATCACGCCTCCATAAGAATACAAAACTCCCATTTCTTTTTTACTTATTTTAATAATAAAATATTTATATATTACACAAAATTTTCTACAGAGAGAAAAAGTAGACACATTTAATTTTAAATAAGCAAAGCAGCAGGGGAAGGGCACAGAGAGAAGAGACTTATCAAAAATTTTGAACCACAGTCTCTGTCACAGATTACAGTGTGGGCCCCACATCAAAGACCTTGGTTTTGTTATTCTTTTTTTCCTTTTTCTTCTCATGTTTCTAGTTTCTCTCTAATTAAAAGCTTTCTTTTGTACGACTACCATTTTCAGCTTCGGTTTTATTACTTGCCAGATATGTGAAATGGTGTAATTAGTGGGCACCTCCTTACTTCCCGTTTGTGAATGCAAATTTTTTCTTCATTTGAAAGTTTGATATATTTTTGTTTAGCTTTAATTAGATTACATATTATTTTGTGATTGATATTTTTGAGTTGAGCTTCAACTATAATAAATACAATGGTAGGTTTCGATGAGCTTCTCATGCATTGAAGGTATAGTAAACTTTTGAGACCGACTCACAAATGCTCGATTCGTTTAATAAATGAGCTACTCGAATTCGAAAATAGTAGCTCAATTATTAAATGAGACCGACTCACAAATGTTTGATTCAACGTGTTTTTGACTAGCACACATCATTTAGAATAAACTCGACTCGAATCGTATAAACACAATTCGACTCGATATA
>SKCR01046905.1:0-81708 GCA_019454045.1 Zanthoxylum bungeanum | reverse complement strand
GAAATTTAAACAATTAGGGTTTCATGAGGCTTTGTTCTTCACAAATTTCTAATCTTCAAACCTCGTTGTGTTTTCTTGAGCACTCATAACAATCTTTTGTGGGTTTACGGGTTTTGTTCCCGCATGGTTCACATCAGTTGCGTGCATAACAATCTTTTGTGAGTTTGCTTGGCTTGTTCCAGACAGGTTCTCATCAATATACACACACACACACACACGATCAAGCTTCAGTCCATACCTTATAGTCCACATAAAGGCCATATTTAATTAAAAGACATAATATTTTTTGTCTTTATCTATCATTACATAAAGTCCACTTGAACTTGAGGTTTAGCCTAGTCGTGTATGTGTGTATATATTCATTCTATGTTGGGCATATCGCCCTTATGCAATCTTTTAGGTGTCATTTATTATTGTATGTCTATAAGAATATGGTACACATTTAGACAGTTGGATAAGGGCTGAGAGTGATGGTGTAGTCTGTTACCTGATGAAAACATCTTCAGATTTAGGGTGTTATGATAATTTTTACCTTTAGATACTATAATTAATGTGTTTATATTATTTTTATGAAGAATCATTAAAAAGTCATTTATACTATGACCAATTCTTGGAAATGACAAGCTCTTAATGACTTTCATATGTTATCTTAATTTTCTAAAATTCTTCTTATTTAGTCAAAAATATATTCATAAGTTGACGTTCAAAATATTTATATCTCTATTTTATCCATCTCTATTCCAATATTATTTTTTATACATATTGATTTTTTTTTTTAAATTATTGTTCACGGTGAACAATGAAATTTCTGTAACGACCCAAATTATTTTAGCAATTTTTCATAAATTTTATTTTCGCTTGTGTAGCTGCATCCGCACGCGAGGTTTATTTTTAGTAAAATGTGAATTTTTTTCCATGATATTTAATTATAAGATTATATTAGGTAAACCTCGATGGGCTAATATGAAATTTATTAGATTGGATTAAATAAATAATTATAAGTTTATATTAAGATAAGTTTGAGGGCTAATTTGAAATTTATTAATAAAGAATAATCTAGATTTTTCTTTATAGTTTAACATATTACACACATTTAATTGATAAAAAAAATAATAATAATAAAAATGAACAAAGCTTAGATATTTAAAGGGACACGTGGAGCCCACTTATATATATATATATATATATATATATATATATATATCATCACACACACACACGGGCATTACATAATAAACACACACAAAAAAATTGAGAAAAGATGGCACAAAAAAGAAACACAGAAGGGACGACAGAAAAGAAAGAAAAGGAGAATAGGCAGATTGGGAGAGGGCAGAGAGGAGAAAGGGACCGAGTGGAAAAAGGAATCAAGAAGAAGAATAGTAGAGCAAAAGTCGTAAAGCAGAAAGAGAGAACGGTGGGAGAAGAAGATAAAGACGAAATCACGCAGAGGAGAAAAAAAAAAGAAGGCAGTGACCAAGATTGAGAAGAGAGAAAAATGGGGAATGCCGAGAGAGGCGGCAAAGGTAAGTAGGTTATGGTCATGAATTTTCTGAAATTGATTTAATTTGGGTTTAGATGGAATCTTATGTTTGAGCAAATTATTGAGTTAAAATATATTAAAGGTACTCTAGGTTTGCTTCTTTAGGTATAAAATTTGGAGGAATTTTCTAAAATAAATGAGATGTAATTGATTAAAGAAGGGAAAAGAATCGACATGGGCAACATTAAAATTTGGGATTTTCTTTAGTTAGAGTACAAGTCTTGGGAGTGTGTTGATAGATGAAGTATAGCCAATCTGAGTATTATTACATGCTTGTGAAAGTGTTTCTTGTGAAATTATGTTATGGTTAGCTAGTAATTTTAAGAATTAACATGGGTATGATTGAGTTATTGGTGTTGAATTATTTATCCTAGTTAGGTTAGTTTAGGCGTGTATTATGTTTATGGTGGGATTGTGGTTTTGTGTGTATATATATATTAATTGAAAAGCTCAAGTATGAAAACTAAGGTTATGACCGAACATTGATTGAGAAAGGTTGTTTGTGGTTTGAATTGGAAAATTCAATAATTGAATAATAAGCCTCCTGGCCGAAAATGCATACATAATTTGAAGATGGAACTTTAATTCTTTTTTAATTTAATTTAATTTTTATTTTTATCGTGTAGTAATCCCTTGTGTTAATTTAATTTATATTTCAGGAAATCTAGGACAAGTTAATGGTGTAGTTGAGCGTATTAAATATTGATTATGACGTATAAATGTTAGGAAAAACAAGTTGGAACAATTGTAAATTAGGAATATGTATCAAGTGATAAGATGTTACCAACATGAACCATAATATTCACGATTAAATTGATTTTATGGGCAGTGATTTTGGTCGTGTTTGAGCATGCATTTATTCATATTAGGTGTGTGGTATTGAATAAATCATGGGGATGAAGTCCTACTTTGAATTGGCAGTGCAATTCGGCCACATAGTGCAAGACTAGGTCTGTGCGTAAATTGGGGTTCACAGCAATTGTAGTTATTCTGATAAAAATAATGAAGGCAGTGGTTGTTGGCACATAATCTGGGCATATTAGATTTGTTAATGAAAGTTTAGGTGAGGATAAATGGAACTTGTTAGTTTTGAAGTGAGGCAAGTAAGCTTCATTCATTTCTTCTTTTTCTTTAAACTTTCAGAAATCAGCTTGTATCCCTTGCTTTATTTCGCTAATTCAATGAAGGAATTGAGATAGGTTGAGCTAAATTGACATAAATATGAGTTCTAACATAATAAATGATTCATTGGATGAGGGTATAGAGTTGAAAAATCAGAATTGAATAAAAGTGCTGACGGGTATAACAGTACAATAGATAAGTGAATAAACATAAACTTTAAGTTAGAGACTAATGTTTTTAGGTATGAGCTATAGTAGTGTTAACTTGAGCATGTATAAAGAAAGTATTTAAGGAGCAAAATACATATGTCATTAATTGGTAGGAATGCACGAACATATGCATGAGTATATATGATAATAGGGGATAAACATACATTAACGCATAATTAGGGAAAGTGGCAGCGATAGAAAGACATATGTATATTTATATGGCATAATTTTTAGAAGTCGAGAATGATTTTGAAATTCAAGAGTTTTAAAGAATAATCTCGAATGCTTTTAAAGAAAATGTTTTCAGGAAACGGTTGATACGGTTTTGAGATTTTAAAGTATGATTTTATGTTTTTCGGGGCATGAGGTAAAACCTCACCCCAGTATGTAACTTCAGACGCAGTTGGAATTGACAGATACAGAGAGCATGTGCACATGTTAAGGACTGAGGGGACGCTCTCAGATCCTCCAGATGGGCTAGGGGAACGGCGATACGTAACGCCCCTAGACCCCAGTTTGAGCTTGGGTGGTAGCATAGATCCACACCCCCAGCTCCAGTTTGTGGCTTGAAAACCACCAGATATGAGACAGTAGTGGCATGCTTTGGGGGACGGCGATACGTAATGCCCCAAAGTCATGGATTTGCACTCCTGCCTCCAGATAGGAGTATGGGGGGACGACGATACGTAACGCCCTCACACGTTCAGTTTTCAGACAGAGACACAAAATTTAGAGAAAGTTTTCAGTTTTCAAAGATACAGATTTCAGTTTTCAAGAGACAGGGTTTTCAGACAGAAATATCAGTTTCCAAGTACAGTTTTCAAAGAGATTTTCTGAAAAAGAAAAAGTAAAATGGAGTTTTCAACAAAAAATTTCAGAAAGAGTACTTATAAATAAGTTTTCAGAAAAAATGTATTTAGAAAAATGTCTTCATGCATAATAGAAGCATAGTATGGATAAGTAAGATTAGTTTATAAATGTAGAACATATATCTTAGATATTACTGGAGTTACATATAGCTTATGTTAATACATGATAGTATTTTTACATCCATATGCATGTGTGATTGTATTGGTTTATGATTGATATTGATTTGAATTGTATGTTTTCATATGAGAAACTCATGTGAATGGTAATGTACAATAATATGATTATGATTATGATTATATATATATATATATATATATATATAATATATATATATATATATATATATATATATATATATATATATATATATACAGTCGATGATTGTTTAAGGAAAAAGAATAAATTTATAGATCTGATTTGATGATATTTCAATGTGATAAAAGAAAGATAACTGTAGTAAAAGTCCGAATTAAAACTAGTGAAAGAGTAAGTAGGAAAGTAATAAGATATCAAAGTAGCGATGCGAAAGCAAGTGTTTTGAGTTTTTGCAGGTTGGTGACCTGATCGGTCGACTACAAATATCAGAGCTTGAGAAGCCGAATAGCAGCATTGCAGTCAGCCAGTCACCAGGTCTTGGGAGTTTCAGAGTCAAGTTGTTTACTTGTATTTGTATAAGAAGTTGAGTTGTACAAGTTTAAGTATGTATAAGAGTGATTGTAAAAGTTTATATATATATATATATATATATATATATAAAAGAGAATGGTGTTGGAGGAAAGAGAGTGCATCCAACGGCTCTCTTTATGTGGTTTAATTAACGGCTCAGATCATTTTATTGGTAATTGGAGGAAAGCGAGTGAATTGATTGATGGAAATGTTCAAAATTTTCAAATTAAAAAATAGAAAGTTAAAATAAAATCATTTAATTCTGTAACACCATGCCGTAGGCACGTGCCAAATACTGTAACACCGTGCCGTAGGCACGTGCATCATTTAATTAAAAAATAAAATCATTTAATTCTGTAACACCGTGCGACATCATTTAATTAAAAAATAAAATCATTTAATTCTGTAACACTGTGCCGTAGGCACGGGCCAAATACTGTAACACCGTGCACCGTGCCGTAGGCACGGGCATCATTTAATTAAAAAATAAAATCATTTAATTATGTAACACCGTGCCGTGCCGTAGGCACGTGCATCATTTAATTAAAAAATAAAATCATTTATTCTGTAACACCGTGCCGTAGGCACGGGCAAAAACTAGTATATAGATATACACGAATATTCGGGCACGGAGCCCAGTTGGATTTGTCTTGAGTTGTTTGTTTTAGCGATATTTTGTGTCTGGGCCCTATAGGTTGTATTGTGGTGCTGGACCTTGATCCAGGTTGCATGACTTTTATCAAAGGTCATGCCGAATTTTCGACAGAGTCAGAGGCTTATGGAGGCAGGATTAGCCTGTCTCCTGCCGGTAGCATCATGTCTTAGGCGGGATGTTACAATTTCATCGTTCACAAAATTTTATTTTTATTTTTAGGGTGAGACTTCAAATATATTTTATGATTATAAAATGACATTGTAACTATGATTGAATATTTATAATTGTTAATGTAATTGAGAAATATGACTGAAAATTATATATGTGACTAACATTATGTCTGAGTTGTATGTGTGACTATAACAATGACCATAACTTGTGTGACTGTGACTGTGATTATGACTCTGATTTTATGACTGTGACCATGTTACTGTAACTTTGACTGTTGCGTTATAACAATTTTAAGATTTATATTGACCTTGTAGAATTTTTAATTTTACAGAGATTCCTTGATGAAATTGTAGGTGTTAATGTTAATTATATGTAGTATTTTACATATTATGATTTGAAGTTCGGATGAAAGAGATATGAATATTTAGAAATATTGATCTCAATAACTTATAAATGTAAGGATTATTTTTTACCATTTTTTATTGAAATATATCGACCATTGTACTTGTTTTAAAACTTATGATTTGTAAATCAATAATATATATATATATATATATATATATATAATATATATATATATATATATTATAAATATTTTATATTTTGGGAGATATTTAGTTCTTAAATTTTAAGTTAAAAAAATATACGTATTTTCTAATTTTTTTTAATGACAAACTTGTAATTATATATGTGACTATGTATAATTATTTCTTTTTATACATGGGAGGACTTAATTGGAAAAATCATTTGTACTTGTACTAAATTAGAAGAGCCTTAATAGTTTTTGTACTTTTTAAGAATTTTCTTTTTTATTTTAAAGATTTTTTGAATACTCAAAAGATTAATAAAATTATAAATTATAAAATGTTTATAATAAATACATTTACTTAAATAAACACAAAATATTAATTAACAATATTTAAATTAAAAAATACCTAAAAAAATATTCAATTAATAACTCTCATATATTTAGAGATGATAGAAAATCCTAAATCTTGTTGAAATTCGAAATCCCATAACCAACCTCTTAAACTTAAAATTAATATAAATTTCAAAAAAAAAAAACATTAAACTCATTGTAGATATCCCTATTCATTTTAATTAGATAAATGATATGAAAACAAAACCATAACAAAGGGATCGTCTTTTTATACATTTAAAATTATGATTTTTTAAAATAAAAAAGTGAATCCATTAAATTTTAATCTTTAAATACACAAAAGGATAACAAATTTTGTCCTTTCTTATCGTGATTTTGTTCACGTCTATTTCTCTTCTAATTGTGATGGTATTTACAAATATATGGTACGTGGCTGAGAAGGCACACTATTAAAATAAATTTGGATAAAATGCTGAGTTGATATATATTAAGTATATTTTAATAATTTTATGTTACACATGTTTTAAAAATAATGTAAAATTACGATTCAATTCATTTAAATTATGATCTAAATTTTATAAATCATATAACTTATTACAGAATCCAAGTTAATGAAAAACTCTTTCGAATTAGAGTGAAATGGACTAAAAAAGGCATATAACAACGTTCAAGCAACGTAAAAAGTACAATAATAATAATTGTGCACACAAATGATACATACAAATATATATCATCTGATTTTTTTGATGTTTTATTCAATAATAATAAGTGTGCACTCAAAATGACACATACAAACCACATATTATATGCTTAAATAATATTTTTGCTTTCAAAATTTGCAACTTTTTTACATCTACAATTGGATGTATAGAAGATGAAAAAATTTTCCATGAGCATTGGATCAATACAAAATGGACGGATAGGATATAAATTGATTATACTTATTGTTTGGCTTGGATCGAGTATTAAAGTGAGTGTGACGATATTTTTTATAACTCCTTATTTAAATGGATTAGGTATGGATATAACCTCGTTTATTATCGACACGACACATATGGTATTTATTTATTGGTTATTACGTTTTATTATTAAGTTATGATGAAATAACATTGAGTACTATGAAATATAACACATTACACTTACTATTAAATTTATATAAAAATTTAAAATTTTACTACTT
This sequence comes from Zanthoxylum bungeanum, assembly GCA_019454045.1. Lineage (NCBI taxonomy): Eukaryota > Viridiplantae > Streptophyta > Magnoliopsida > Sapindales > Rutaceae > Zanthoxylum > Zanthoxylum bungeanum. The sequence goes on along the minus strand of SKCR01046905.1, from coordinate 74,412 downwards.
TTCCATCTCTAAATCGTTTTTGTAACGCATATGGTTATTTATTTATTTTTATATTGCCTACTCCTAAAAATAAAAAACAAAAGAACACAACTGGTCTCAGATTCTTGGGGCTGTGTCTTCCCCTCTCCTGTCTGATAATCAATCACAGAAAGAGAGAGAGAAGGTGTCAAATAGGGAGAGTGAATAGGGGAAGGAGAGAGAGCGAGGAATGCTGGAATTGATTGGCTGTAAATCAAAGTGAGGCGAGTCTAGTGAGAGAGAGAGTTTATGGGAGGAAATGGTACTCTCGTGGACAGTTTGCGTCGCTGGTTTCAACGCCATTCCTTTACCAATAACAATTCTAACAGCAATTCATATCATATTAGCAGCCATCCACCTTCATCTTCATCTCTGAACAATCAAAATCAAGAAGAAGGGCAACTTACTATTGTTCAAGACTTTGAATTCTCTGCCTTATCCCTCATCACTGTACCCAAAAGAAACCGTTTACCTATTGCCCCTACCCCTCCCTCTATGGATCCTCATAAGAAGGTTTCTCTCTCTTTATTTCAGATATTAATATTATTTCTTTATTTTGTTTTTATGTTTTTGTTGCTTTTCATTTTTTATATGTCTTGTTTGCTTGCTGTTGGGAATCTGCCAAAACAAGAGCTCAACACATTGGCCTTTTAGTTTTCTTTCATTGGAAAGTTTAGTTTCAGGAGACGAAAAGGAATCTAACAATAACTATTTGTTTAGCTGGGATTTTATTGATCTTTGAATGCTCTTAGTTGAATAATTTTTGGGTTGAATTGAAACTATTGATACCTTGAAGGCACCTTTTGTTCCAATGTTTTCGGGTGGTGCGGCTGTTTTATTTGCTGGGTTGGGAACTTTAGATCATTGATTGCTTGGCACATTTGGTGGTTCAGAATTTATCACATATAGTTTTAATGTCACATATACATCTCTGGAAAAAGAAAAGGAAGCCGTAAGTATTTCTGGAAAAGGAAGCAGCTAATCTTTCATGACGATTTTGATGCTTGTTTATGTTTGACCATAAGCAAGCGTCATGCTAGGAAAAAGAATCTGGTTTCTGCCCTTTATTTATTATTCTAGAAAATCACTTTAAATCGATGCTTGGATGGGTTCATGAGCTTACTAGGGAGCTATAGGGTCTTACAATGTTTTAAACTCAAATTGAAGTTTGTGTTCTTTGACTGTTGAGTTTTCTTTATCGATTTGCTGGATCTCGTTCGTTCATATTACTTATAACTAGCTGAGCAACTTGGTTTTCCATTGATACTTGCTTGTCTTCGACAGATCTCTCTTATTGAATCTTCAATTTTTACTTCTTCACAGTCATGATAGGCTAAAAAATATCCTTATGTCATATGTACTGCCCTTTTCATTCGAACTACTATATTTTTCATTTTCAAGTCTGTAATCATTGGTTGCTAATCTTTATGCAGGGTGCACTAGAAACAGAATTCTTCACAGAGTATGGTGAGGCAAGCCGATACCAAATTCAAGAAGTCGTTGGGAAAGGAAGTTATGGTGTGTGGGTTCAGCAGTTGACACCCACACGGAGAAAGGGTTGCAATAAGAAGATCAATGACGTTTTTGAGCATGTTTCTGATGCCACACGGATTTTGAGAGAATTAAACTCCTGAGGTTGCTTCGTCATCCTGATATTGTAGAAATAAAGCATATCATGCTTCCTCCTTCACGGAGGGAATTTAAGGATATTTATGTTGTTTTTGAATTAATGGAATCTGACCTCATCAAGTTATTAAGGCAAATGATGATCTTAGTCCTGAGCACTATCAGTTTTTTCTTGACCAGCTTCTTCGTGGTCTGAAATATATACATACAGGTTGGTGCAATGCAGTGTGTTTTGGCATTTATGTTTCTTTGCATTGACTGATTTATACGAGGTTCATGCAGCAAATGTGTTTCATCGAGATTTAAAGCCAAAAAAATATCCTTGCCAATGCTGATTGCAAATTGAAGATATGCGATTTTGGGCTTGCTCGAGTTTCTTTCAATGATGCTCCATCAGCTATTTTCTGGACTGTACGGTGCTCTATTTCCGTCAGCTATTTACAAATTGCTTAATTTTTCATTTTTATTTCAAGTCACAAACTGCATGCCTCTAAACTGCAATGTGCTAAATAAAATGTTTAAATTTTGCAAAGGACTATGTAGCAACTAGATGGTATCGTGCTCCTGAACTTTGTGGATCTTTTTTCTCCAAAGTAAGATCCTTTTCTATCATCAATATGAATTTTTCTTCCTTTATTGGATCATTATTTCTCTGAATTCTTTGCATTGTCATTTTGATCTCTGCATCTCATTGGTATTGCCTATGCTGAAAGATGAGATGTTTTCTATACTACATGCTTTTAAAATTGTATAAGTTGATCGATCTGCTATTATCAGCTAACATTTATTATGTACAGATTGCTACAGTAAAGAATTTTATGGATGTACCTCGCACCTAACCTAACTCGTTTGGCTTTGGTTTTAGCTTCTAGTTAAACTATAAGCTTATGAACTATCAGTGTCTTTTAGAATCAATCATTTCTCTTCTCTTTCTATTAAGTTCTTATTTTAGAATTATTAGGGTTATTTCATATTTTCATGTTAAGATTGATAAATAACAGATTTTTGTTTTGATAAATTTGCTTGTATCTTTTGGTTAACATACAAGGGCTATTTCCTCATTCTAGACAAGTCACTTTTATTGATCTGTTTCCTTTTCTTCTCTTCCTTATTCAATCTCATATGAACAATATCCTTAGTTAATGTTTTGGATAGTTTTTATTTTTGAATTGGTGTTCTATGGCTGCTTGTCAATGAGAAGTGCATCTCGTTCTCATATTATACAGAAATGAAACCTCTCATTTCTGCCATAGTTTTATCAACTTTTGGAAATCTGTAGTTTACCTTCTTGAATGTCACCTAAAAAAGTCAATTCTGTGCTGCCTTGACTGTTGAGACTGTATAGAGCAGGATTGAAATTGATATTATCACTCTTGATGTCCTACCTGAATGCCTCTTTAGTTTGATGTGCACTGAATTTGACTAGATACATTAATAATTATGACGTGCTGGAATTTATCACTCGGTATATTCTGTGCCCATGTATTTCCATGAAGAGCCATGTTCTATCTACAATTTTACTTCATACAATGATCGTTAATCTTGAAAATGAGAGTTTTAAAGGATTGTAGATATTTCTTATTCATGATTGTTGTTCTCGCTTTCTCTTAGTATTAGAATGTTGACACAAATTTTTGTTGTTGTTTATTGTATTGTTATATTCTCAGATATTTATTTTTTTGCTTGAAGAGTTTGCCTATAAAGTATTTTGTCTATGGTTTAGTATTCTAGAATTTCTGAGTTTGCCTTATAAATATTTTGTCGATGCTTTTTAGTATTTTGCTTATGATATCTGGAATTTCTGAGTTTAATTCTTTTTACTTTTCTTTTCAGTACACACCAGCCATTGATATATGGAGCATAGGATGCATATTTGCAGAAATGCTTACAGGAAAACCACTTTTTCCGGGAAAAAATGTGGTACATCAATTGGATCTCATGACTGATTTACTTGGCACTCCTCCGCCTGAATCCATTTCAAAGGTTTGTTATCTACTCTAGATGCTACTTTTCTCTATTTCTTATTATTTTTTGGGCTTGCTATCGTATTGTTTTTCTGATGATTACCATCATTCAACTTTGACCTTATTGTTTTCAGGATTCATTCTCATTCTTTTTAAATAGTGCAAGTTACAAATCGTTATTTTCTTATGCCTGGGCAGATTCGAAATGAAAAGGCAAGGAGGTATCTTAGTAGCATGCGGAAAAAGCAACCAATTCCATTCACTCAAAAGTTTCCTAATGCAGATCCATTAGCTCTCCGGCTATTGGAACGACTCATTGCATTTGATCCAAAAGATCGGCCAACATCTGAAGAGGTGGTAATAAAGAAACTTATTTTTTGATAGGAAATGAAATTTTAAATTTGGAAAGTTCCAAAAACAAAATGGGAGCAAGACCCAGAGACTTGGGTACCATACAACAAGAGACCTCCAAAAAAAGATTGTGAAAGAAATTTCAATGTCATATGAAAAATATCCAGAAGATTTTAATATCTGTTTAACCAGGATCTATAAAATTCATGCTTCATGTGAACATTGGCAGCCCAAATCCTAGAATAGTATGATTATTTCTGTTCAACCTATGACACCAATCAAGTATACTGAACCATTTTTAAACTAAATGGCTGATGCACTTCTGAAGTCTCCATTATGTAGTGTTCGATATGTAGACGTATGAGGTACTGCAAATTGCGTCATTAAAAAAGAAGATTCCATATTTACCAAACTATGTGCTAGAAATTAGTTCACAGTCTTCCATTCCACTTATAAACTCCACCAACCAGCTAACATTTGACCCTCTTTATTAAATTTGCTTCTGTGTGGATTCTGCCTCACGCAGAATTCTCCAATAAAAGCCAACTTGATTGAGCATGAGTACGTTAAACTTTCTCCTTGGGAGATTAATACTGTGTCTTCAGATAAAATGATTCAACAGATCTTTTGTTTTTTATTTTTGAAAATATTTGGTTTTTCTAGGAATTATACTCCAACCACTTGCATATTTCCTAGATCTTTAATTTGCATATTGTTAATTTTATTGAATGGGACATCCAGTAGCTCCCGAAATCCAGTGCATCAGCTGCAACTCCAATTGTACAGCTAGATGCAGTTTCAACCTATTCTAGATAATTCTGGAGATGAAACTTCCACAACTTCCTTTCTATGCCTAGTAATTCTAAAATTGACCACTCGTTCCACTTTCATTGTACAGACAATGACAATAAAAGAGAAGAGAGATAAGATAAATAATTGTCCGGATACCATGATCCTTGCTGATGTCCCTGATACTCACACCTGCAGGCACTAGCGGATCCTTACTTTCAAGGTTGGGAAATGTAGATCGTGAACCATCCACTCAACCCATTTCAAAGATGGAGTTTGAGTTTGAGCGGCGGAGGAAGTTGACAAAAGATGATGTTAGAGAGTTGATATATCGAGAGGTATCATCTTATTTCTTTTCAATTTAAAATATTGTCAACATTATGGCTACATTGGATTTGTTTTGATTTCAAATTTTTTTTTTTGAGTAAACAGATATTAGAGTATCATCCTCAGATGCTACAAGAATATCTCCGTGGTGGAGAACAGACTAGCTTCATGTACCCAAGGTTAGGCAATTTGATTATTCTGAATGTAGAATGAGAGATATTGTAGTCAGTATCTTATATCAATTGCATTAAGTTCAGTCCAAAAAGAAATGGAAAAAAGAAATTGCATCCCATAGTAGATGTTAGTTATTAATACTAACATCAGAGTTCGTCCAAAAGTTATTTTATATTGTCGATTGTTGAAATAATTTGCCAAAATATGAATGCAAAAGTCATTTGTACAATTCTAACCCGTACATTTGATGGCTGAAAACTCATTTCGATTCTAGGAATGTATTGAATTGGTTGTGGTAGTGAATACTCTAATGCATTTGTCTATCAGTCTCTTCCTAACTGAAAGTTCTTTCTCTCTCTCTCGCCCTTTCATTTGAGACAAACACGGCCACCTGTATTTCATGATAGATATATTCAACTAGTTATTTTATTTTATTTCCTTACTCAAAACCTTGGGATCCACATTGTACATCATTTGGTACTCCATGCGAGCACTCTGGTCTACTAAAAAAAATGGTATTCTTGACAGCAGAAGACACCCATTTTGCCACCCTTACTTCAGACGTCATATGTTTTTTTATTTATGGTTTCATATGTAATTTACCTGAGCTAAATGGAACTTCTGAAATCTGAATCTGTATGAATTAACATTTCGGGTGTCTTCTGCTGTTTGGAATGATGCCTAAAACTAAGAATCTGATGTGTTTTTCTCACCATGCATGCATAAGTTAGTCCTTAACTCCTCATTTCAACTTATATACCTGAAAAAAAGAAAAGAACGAAGAAAAAAATGTCAAAATGGTGGACTGTACTGTTCTCTTTTATTTTTATCTTTTCATCTATTCTCTTCACCATTCAACCTTTTTTGTGTGCACACTTGCGCACATGCACCAGTATTTTAGCTTATGTATGACCCCGGTGTTGTATCTTTATTTCTATATAGTGGCGTAGATCGTTTCAAGAGACAATTTGCACATCTCGAAGAGCATCATGGCAAAGGTGAAAGAAGCACTCCACTCCTAAGGCACCACACTTCGTTGCCTAGGTATCTCTTTCCTAATTTATTTCTGTTTTTAAACACCAATGACGAGACTTCAAAAAGCTTCCCTAATCTGCCTTCTGCCTCCTGTGTGTGCATGTGTGCGCACATGTTTGTTTGTTTTTATTCTTAGAATATCTGTATGTTAGAAGTCAATTTATATGAATCATACTGATTTCTAGATTTTGGTCAGTAGAACAAGTCAGTTAAATATCCGTGCATGTGTTTGTTATTTTCCCAGTTTTATTTTAAATATTTATGACCTGCTGTGTTATCTTCTGTACAGAGAGCGGGTTCCTGATCACAATGATGAGAATGCTGGGCAAAACACAGCTTCTGTTGGTATAGCTCTTCAGAGTCACCCAACTGAAAATGCAAACACAGAGGGACAAAACAGAGCCAACATGCTAAATTGTAGTGCTGGTAGCTTATTGAAGAGTGCTAGCATTAGTGCTTCTAAGTGTATCGATGTGAAAAACAGAAAAGATATCGAGGTAACTGCATTCATTTTATATTGTGTCCACACTGATATATTTCCATGAATTGATGTAGAGGTAACTATAATTAGAAAGATAAAATAGCATTCTGCAACTGTTGAAGATAACATTTGTTTTTAACCCTCGTAAACATATTTGTCACATGATAAGCCTGGACTAAAATGTCCACTGCAAATTAAATCAAGTATTAATTTTCACTTGGCTTTTCAAATTTCAACTTCTGTGGGACAGAAACTGAAAGAAAATAGAAGAACTTGGGTTTTGCCACAATATTGTATTGCTTAGAAGTATCCTCTTATTTTATTTTTGGGATTATAAACACTGCTGCAATTTCTGGCCATGGGTTTAGTGTATTTTTATGGTTTTTTCCGAACTCTTGCCTTTGCTCTCAAAGCCACTAGATACCAAATGGATTCAAATATATAAACTTGGGACATGACTATATATATGCATGTGTAATATTGATGCAATACATTTGTCTTTATTTTGTTTTTACTGTAGCATTTTCAACAAAATTTCCAAACCTTTTCATTTCTGCTGCTTTTATTGTTTGGAGAATTGATAATATCTGCTAATGAGGCGGGGTATGATTTAACATGTTCTTCATGTCATATTTACTTTTGCCACAGCCTGAGCCTGAGGTCAACGAAGAGACATTCAACGGGTTATCTCAAGAGATTGCGGCTCTTCATTCCTAATTCGGATGGCTTCAACTATGCCGATAGTTGAATCAGTTTGGGAGTACTACTTAACTAGCGGATTTGAACCTATTACTATGTTATTTCAAATTATTTTATCATGGAGAAAGTATTTTTAACCTATTATAAGGATATGAGGTGCTTGTAGAGACCTGTTAGAAGATCTTTACTTATTTTAGGTAGAGGCCAACTGTAGGACTCCATTGTTAAAATCACCATTTATTGGGAGTACTACACAACTGATAGAAAAGTTTTGGTTTGAAGAACAGAGATTATCTGTGTGAGAGAGAGCGTGCGTGCTTTTTATATTCATGGTTTTTATTTTTTAATACATATATATTTATATATTTTTAAATGTCTATTTTCATGGAATTGAAATAGTTCATAAAACATATAAACCTTTAGTTTCTTTTCCGCTGAATGTTGTAGACATATGAAGTTTATTTATGTTTTCATGTTTGTATAATAAACTAAAAATAAAAAAAAATAAAAAATAAAAAAAATCACAGTAATATTTTGTTGCTAAACACATATTTGCTAAATAATTAAAATAACTCTCAATTTATTTTTTAAATTAACTAATGGTCAAAGAGATTTCATTTTATTATTATTATTATTATTAAAATATTAGGTTATTGTCAAGAATCTCCAAAATATGTCTACTAAAAAAAATAAAAAAATCTCTAATTGTTACTTAATTTCTTTTATCTGATTCTACATTTTTCTTATAATTTGGTAAAACAAATTGAAGTGGTATCAATAATAATCAATATGTTAAGATTGTGCTCCCTCATAGGGGTGGGCAAAAAACCGACCGAACCGAACCAAACCGCAAACCGAACCAAACCAGACCGAATTTACGGTTTTTTTTCTAACGGTTCGGTTTGCGGTTCGGATTGGCCTACCCCAAACGGTTTACGGTTCGGTTCAGGAGCTAATCCGAACCGCACCTATAAAACCGAACCGAACGTTATAATTAAAAAAAAATTATATATTTTTATAAAAAAAATTGTATTTTTCTTTTTTTTATTTATTCTATGTTTTCTTTTTATAGTATGTAATACTTTTATTCTTAATTTTTTTAATATATTAATTTGTTAATACTTTTATTCTTCAATTTATTTATAATACTTTTATTCTTAATTTTTTTATTATGGTAGTATCATTATTCTTGAAAGTAAAATGTTGGATTTGTCTCTTAATTAGAATGATGGTAGCATCATTATTCAAGGTAATTTTTAAAAAATACAAGAATTAATTGTGCCTCATTTTTCAATCCTTGATGGAGTGCATGTGTTTCCTAGAGTCACAACTTACACATTAGCACGTCATACTATTTGTTGGATAGACTAGTTTTTTTTTCCACTTAAGTGGATGAAAATTTGTTTTAAATATAATAATCCGTAAACCGAACCGAACCGAACCAATCCGTAAACCGCTGGTTTAAAAAATTTTCAATCCGAACCAAACCGTTATTTAATGGTTTGGTTTGAGAGGTAAAAAATCCGAACCGTAAAATATGGTTTGGTTTGGTTTTTAGTAAAAACCGAACCAAACCGAACCGCTCCCACCCCCTCATGTGACCTTTATGAACGGCCTACTGGCCTACAAGGGACTTAAATGACAGAGAATTTAAGACAACAGATTTTATTGACTATTAGTGAAACATGAAGGACTGCACTGCAAATTCGGATTTCTTGTTTGTATATATACTGTCCTCTAATCAGCAACCCTAATATGACAATCTGATGAATCAAAATCTTACGCTGTTTTAGTCAGAAATGAAAATCACTCCAATTTTTTTCTCTTCATTTGCTTCAACAAGATCTGATCTCTCATCTTCACACACTCTCTCTCGGAAACCCATACTTGTTAAAAAAAAAAAAAAAAAAAACTCGCAGCGTCAACGACTGTCAAAAACCGAACCTCACTTGAAAATTTTCTTAAAGGTAATCATATATTTAATATCTAGCGTTTTTATTCTTTTAATATATTATTCAATATTTTGTTAGATGAGTTTGCTAAGTATAAGATAAGATACTGTGTGATTATATACTGAGATCTTGAGTTTAAATATATGATTTGAAGAAATATCCTCTCTCACTAACTATTATTACAGAATCTGGTATAGAAATTATTTGTCAAGGTCAAGATTTATGATATGGCATTTGGATAAATATTTTAGATATCTGTATTAAATTGTTAGTTATATGTTTTGTTAGCGAAGAGAGAGATGTGAAAATAAAAAATTTAAAGATAGGGAAATTTTGTTTTGGAAAACTGTTATGGGTTAGTTAATGCTGCTGACGATCCTACTAGAATCTAATTTATGAGTTTATTGGTGAGTTTGTTTTGAACATGATATGTGAGGGGATTATTAGTTTGGTTGATTTTTATTTTTTATTATTAATTTTTATTTTTGTGTGTTAGAAAATGTTGGAACCATTTATGGAACACCCATAAATTTAGACCCGGTCAGTTTCCGGTTCCAATCGGTTCAAATCGACCGCTAAGTTTACAAAAAAGGCATTTGCAATGATAAATATCATTTTCATGTTATTCATTTTGTTTTGTAGATTATCTGGCAGTCATGTAATAATTACTGATTTTTTTTTTTCCAAATAAATGTGTTTTTCGAAACATTAGCAACAAGAGTTTTTCTAACTTGTGTATATATATAAAATGTTTTCTAATATATATATATAATGTTTTTCTTTGTAGGGCCAAGGTTAGCTCCATGGATCAACAAGTTCTTCCCATGGATCAACATGTAGATAGAGAGAGAGGTAGCTTTCATATAATTGTTATTATTTTTTTTGTAAATTATCAATCCTCTTTTTTATAGAATGCAACTTATATATAATGTCTATTTTTTTCGTATATGCCGAACTGACTGATGAAGCCATCTCTACAAATTGTACTTATTTAGAGATAGGTAAATATATATATATATAAATGTTTTTAACATAATTTTTTTTTTTCTTTTCTAGGGCTAACGTTGGATCAGCAAGTTCTCCCCATGTATCAACATGCAGATTTTGAGAGAGGTAACTTTCATCTAATTGTTACTATTTTTGTTAAATTCTCAATCCTCTTTTATAGCATGCAACTTATAGATAATGTCTATTTTTTTCTATATGCAGAACTGACTAATCAATGTGTTAATTCAAAGATGCGTAATATGGTAATGATATTTATGATTGCAAATGCCTTTTTTGTAAACTTTGCTTAAGCTAGTTATTTATTTATTTTGCTGTAATTATTTACACCTGTTTGTGCAAATTTTATACTCGGATCATCTTCCAATTACTCTCACATATAAACGATGAGGAAATGTTGGCCCTTTTTATAGTTTAAGGGACCATATCAATCTGCCTCAGAGATTGGGGTGTTCAACCCCACATGTAATAACTAGGGAAAATAAGCAGTTGAAGTATTCCCTAAGGTCCTTTCTGATTATATCAGTTATTTATTTTTTTTGTTTTTTTAATTTGACAGTTTCTATAGCTGTACAATTTGTTAGTAGGGGTGGCAATTTGGGTCAGGATTCGTTTATTCGTTCGATTCGATTCGCTTTAAAGCGAATACAGGTTTGGAAAAATGGATTCGTTTAATAAATGGGTCAATTCGATTCCATTAGTTTATTAAACGAATCGAGTCCGAATTTGAGGTCATTAATTCGTTTATTAAACGAATCATAAACGAATCGAATCCGAATCGAATTCGTTTAATACCCGTTTAATATTATTACAAATTTACCCTTAAAATTTTCAAATATGTGTTTAATTGTACGAGGGATATTTTAGTAATTTATGTTTAACCTAAAAATTTTGCCTAATAACATTTCCCTCCACCAGCAGCCGCCTCTCTAAACCAGTAAACCTAAAACTCTCTCAATCTAAAGTCTAAACTTAAAACTCTCACAATCTCAATCGACAATCGCACGGCGCACGCTTCACGCTTCGGTTCTTCTTCTTCTACAACCTTCACGCTTCAGTTCGTTAATTTTATTTCATATTGTTAATTTTACGTTTTTTTTTGGGGGCCTGCTCCTCATCCTCCTCTCTTACGGTGGTCATTTTCATCGAAATCTTAGCAATCTGAAAACTTAGACCCACAAACCTATATGTCTCAAACGAAAAGGGATTGGCTTTGTATACTTCAATTAAAATATATAGAACCCTGTCAGGTTCTTTGTATACTTCAATTAAAATTTTGCTCGAAAATTTTCTGAGGATTCATAAAAGTCATGTTAACAGGGATTGGTTTTTTCTTTACAACAATGCATTTTTCTAAGTTAACAGGGATTGGGTGAGGATTCATAAAAGTCACGTTCACTTTTTCTGTTTGTAAGTTAACAAAGCAGACAAAAGAGTAAAGGTTAGATGCATAAGTACATGTTTTAGACTTTTAGTTACAATCATTGTCATAGCAAAACACGATTAGTGTACTGAAAATTCAAGAAAACTAAATAACCTCCTTAACATGTATAAATTTCTCTCGAGTCAGGGGGCTGTTCTGGTTTTTTTTTTTAGGGGAATTTCTCTCGAGTCAGGGGGCTGTTCTGGGTCTATAAATATTGATTTTTAATATTATATTAACCATATGTAAATGTAATGCAATATATAAAAGTGTTTTTTAAGTTTTAATAGTTTTTTTGCAAACTATATATATTCTACATTTAATTGCTTATTGATGTTTGGGTTTGTTATTTATGATTTGTTCTTGCTATATATTTGCTGATTTCAGATTTACGCTGCTGTATTTGCTGATCTACTACTGCATTTACTTCTTTTTATTTACAGGGAAATGGATACGAACGAAACTGATATGGTGTACACAGTTGATGACTCTCCAAGCATTGATGATTTAGATAATTCAATTGAAATGGAAGAGGAGATGGAAAAAAGTTTGCCAACAACAAATGAAACACAATCAATTTTGAAACAAAAGGGAGCACGATCAAGGAAACTAACTTCAAAAGTTTGGTCTTTGTTCTATAAGTTGCCAGGAGAGCATTTTCCAGACAAAAAACCGAGATCAAGATGTAAAAAGTGCGGTATTGAGTACATAACTGTAACTTCTTCTGGCACAGGTAATATGAAAAGACATTTACAAGTTTGTCCAAAAATGAAGATGCGTGATCCCAAACAGATGATGTTAGATCATAGTGATGGTAATATGTTAACTCGTGTTCCAAAGTTTGAAGCTTATGTTTTTCGTGAGTTAGTATCTATTGCCATTATCATGCATGATTTGCCATTTCAGTTTGTTGAGTATGAGGGTATTAGGAAAATGTGAAGTATTTGTGTGATGAAGTGCCATTTATCTCTAGGAACACTTCAAAAGCTGATGTGCTAAAGATACACAATAGGGAAAAAGTGAATATTAAAAGCATGTTAGAACAAACTCCCAGTAGAATATGTCTAACTACTGATCTATGGACTTCTATTACTACAGATGGTTATTTGTGTCCGACTGCACATTTCATAGATAAAGAATGGAATTTACATAAAAGAGTGTTGAATTTCTGTGAAATGCCAACTCCACATACTGGGATAGCATTGGCTTAGAAATTATTGTCATTGTTATGTCATTGGGGTATTGAGAAAAAAATATTTTCATTGACAACAGATAATGCTTCAAGTAATGATGTTTGTGTTCTTATGTCAAAGAGTCAATTGAAATCAAGGAATGCTCTAATATCTGATGGAGATTTTTTTCATATTCGATGTTGTGCTCATATACTCAATTTGATTGTTCACGATGGGTTGAAAGAAATAGAAATAGAAATAGAAATAGAGAAAGCTCGTGATAGTGTGAAATATGTCAAAGGGTCTCAAACTAGGAAAAGAACATTTTTGGAGTGGGTTAAGCAAGTATCTCTAGATGAAAAGAAAGGGTTAAGACAAGATGTTCTTACAAGATGGAATTCCACTTTTCTTATGCTTGAGGGTGTAGTATATTATAAAAATGCTTTCTGTCATTTACAATTGAGTGATTCTAATTATAAGAGTTGTCATTCTGAAGAAGAGTGGAGAAAAATTGAGGAAATTGGAAAATTCCTGTCTATGTTTTATGAGATTACATGTATTTTCTCCGGAACAAAGTACCCCACTTCAAATTTGTACTTTCCTAAGGTGTTTGCAGTTAAAGTAAATTTGGATCAATTAGTGGCGGATGGAGATGATTACATGAAAAGTATGGCCAAGAAAATGATCACAAAATTTCGGAAGTATTGGTTTGATTTTTGCACCATTTTAGCAATAGCTTGCATATTAGATCCTCGATATAAGATGTCATTCATTGAGTTTGCCTATAAAAAAGCTTATGGTGAAGATTCACAGGAGTTAAAAAATGTTCAAAATAAATTATTTTCCTTATTTGACGAGTACCGATTAGCCGAACCATCCTCCTTTTCGTCCACTCTTACCCAAGAAAACCATGTTGGTACAAGTTCATGATGTAAGGAAAATGCATTGAACCAAAGCTTGGATATCTTTAAGGTAAATTTATTAGTTATACTTGTTTTGGCTTTATATTATTATTATTATTGAACCAAAGTTTGGATATCGTTTGATTATTCCTATTTGTACTTGTTTTATAGGAGTTCGATGACTTCCAAAGTTTGAATTTTGATTCATTTGTACGAAAATCTGAATTGGAACTTTATTCGGATGAACCACGAGTTGATAGAAGTATTGAATTAGACATTCTAAACTTTTGGAAAGGAAACGAATTTCGTTATCCTGGCTCGTGATATCTTGACCATTCCAATATCCACTGTTGCATCAGAATCAGCTTTTAGTGCTGGTGGTTGAGTTCTCGATCAATTTCGAAGTTCACTAAAGCCAGATACGGTGGAAGCGATAATAACCACAAGAGATTGGATGTTTGGAGAGATTGGCAAGTGATCAATCTCTTATTTTATATGGATTATAGGATATTTCACATTCTATATGTTGACTTTCACATTCACTTTTATATGGATTATAGGATATTGATCATTAGATGAAACTCTTGCATGAAATTAATCTTGTAGAATTTATGAATGCTGATATTTATATTTATTTGCATGTTTTATTAACTATATGGATTATTTATAGAAAATCCTACAGTCACCATGGACCCAACTTATTGAAAATATTATGGAAATGAGCATTAACAATACTCCAGCAGCAGAGAGTGGCACTAGTCCTAATGATTATGTGCAAGTTTGATGGTAAATTTTTTTCTTTTGACTCTTTTTCAAATATATATATTTTTTAAACATAACTCAATAATATAATTTTATTTTATTTGCAGGATTTTCATCCCGGATGATAATGATAAAGAAGTTTGCCTTTACCGTCTCAATATGTATTGATATTTTGATCAAAAAGTGTTTCGAAGATTTTAAGTGTTATTAATTATTATGCAATTGATTTGTAATTTGAATTTTGAAGCTTATTTTATGTATTTTAAGACTATAACAATGAATATGGTATAGAATTAATGGTTAGATTTTGATATTTTGTATTTTATTTTGATTAAACGAATCGAATACAAAATTCGATTCGTTTAATTTTGATATAAACGAATAAACGAATTGAATGCGAATAGTAAACGAATCGGATGCGAATGGTAAACGAATATAAATTCAATTCGATTCGTTTGATTTATGTAAATGAATAAACGAATCGAATACGAATATTCGTTTATTAAACGAATCGAATTCGAATCCTAGTATCAGGATTCGTTTAATAAATGAATCAAATTCGAATTTAGTGTATTACAATTCGATTCGTTTAGGATTCGTCACGAACTTGATTTGTTGATTCGTTTTGCCACCCCTATTTGTTAGTCACTGGACAAATGCAAGTGCTGACAGCTTAGTCGAGATGCCTAACCTTCTGCAACAACATAGTGGAGAAAGAGCTTGTAAAAAGAAGCTTCTTGTACTAAATGACTTGATATAAATGACATTCTTGCAGACATGTTGAAACTAAATTTGTTCCGGGTTCTTGGGATATTAATAATTCCCATAATCAAGAAATATTGCTTTTTTATATGCCATCATTACAATATGCTTTCCCTAATATACAACGTGTTTCTTTCATTGGTTATATTATACACAGGATCAATCTCATTGCACTTATACCCAATATTTTATACCTGCGGCTACAAAACTCGTCTCTTTGAAAGGGACAAATTGGAAAACGAGAAGTACAAGGAATCTCGTATGGTTTAAACTTCGTTCCTAATATTCTTCTTTATGGTAACAATCCCAGTAGTTCTGCCATTCTTTATCTGTATCAATGTTTCATTGTACGGGAAGATACATCAATATTTCCTCATGCATACAACCTCAAAGATTATTTTAAGGATATTTGTTTACGTAAGCTATTCTATAAACTAAATTAACATGTTACAAAGAATTATGATTTTGATAATTCAATTATTATTACACGTGTAATTTTAAATATGGTTAAATAATAGGCAGCGATGGTGATCTTCGACGATACTTATAAAATTTAGATGTTGCAGAAAATATTCAAGTGTATGTACGAGAACATCTATATGGAAAAAAAAAACTATAACTCCGTTGCATCTCGATGAGTTTTTGTTCACATCCTGATTGGACTACTCGTCTACCGGCATATATTTGGTCGCAAAGGCAATTCTCTCAATTAAAGATTTTGTTCTACTCGTCTTTTATTTACTGAACATTTGGTTTTCTTTCAGAGAGAGTCATAGGCAATTGAAATTGTTCTTTTTCATTGAAATGTTGTTAGTATCTTCTTTTGTTCACATTGGCATTCTACTGTCATCATTTTCTGATAAATGAATTGCGATTGATATCATTCGTTAGAAAAAAATGCCATGTTCTCTTTATAGCTAAACATGCTTGCATTATCTCCATTATGGGAGCACATAAACACGCAAACTCATCAGACATACATTATGTTGAAGTGCAAATATCTTGGCTTGTTATGGATTTCTATTATTTATTGTTATATGGATATTTTCTAGGTGAAAATGTGAATATAATTATTGAGACTGTTTTCATGTAATTGTACTGGAGTGGTTTTTAATTTGCTAATGAATGATTTGGATAAGATGTTTATGGAAAAAATGGACATATAATGAGATCTAGAGTTTAGATATATAATTTGAAGGAATATCATCTCTCACTAATTACTATTACAGAATCTGGTATCGCAATTATTTGTCAAGGTCAAGATTCATGATATGACATTTGGGTAAATATTTTAGATATCTGTATTAAATTGTTAGTTATATATTTTGTTAGCGAAGAGAGAAATGTGAAAATAAAAAATTTAAAGAAAGGGAAATTTTATTTTGGGGCTGTCTAAAGTGCCCCAGGGTATGACATACTCCTGGATTCCTCACAGTTGGATCACTATAAAGTGATCCAACGGTCATTAAAAAAAAATTTGGAAACTCAGTTGCTGGTCAACTTCGTCGCCCGTTGCTGGATTTTTGTGGTTAGTAAATCTTGATTACACTGCATCCTTCATAGTTTTAGCCATTTAGTGTCTGTTCTCTTGTTTCGAATCTTGCATGCAAGTTGTGTTTTTTGCATTATTTTTACCTACTCTCACTTGCAATTTCTTTGTTTCTTTATAGTCTCATACACAAATCTGTTTCCTCTGCTCAACTTCGTCGGTACTTCAACTCAACAGTAATATTCCTATTATGCTTATACTCATGTCAAGTGATATTGTTATATGATATTCTAGTGTCCTATGCCTCAGTAAATCCTTATTTACATGGGGCTGTGTTGGATTTGCTTGATGTTGTATTTCATTTTTATGTTCATAAGAAATATCTGTATGTTTTATGAGGTAATGGAAGTGTCAAGTACCTAATAGTGCCTCAAGATAAATCTACTTATGCCTTATAACCTTAAACCCATAGGTGTAGTACTTGGCTGTGAATGAACATTAAATTTAATCTATGTAATTTTTTGAAGATAAATGAAGTTAAATTTATCCAATGAACATTTCTAATCAGTAGAATCTTGACATTTTCTATTGTCGTGTAGATTGTAGAGTATGATATCTTGTATTAGTTTTATACATTGCCTCTAACTTGTTTAAATATGAATAATGAAACCAAAACAGGCAGTATACTAGTAGTGTCAGATCTATGGTAATGTCTTGAATCAAGTTTTGGATACCATTGATATTGCCTTTAATAATGACTTGTAGATGCTGATGTCTGTGTGGGTGATTATTTTGATATACATAGAGTATATCATGATGTTGAAACTTGAAATCATTAGTTTTTGAGTTAGATTTTGTACTTATATGACTTTTTTAGGGGCTCTCTTCAATCTTCATCTGATTCAACTCAACCTTGTGTAAAATACCTCCAGTTTTCTCATTACTTTGCATGTTAAAATGGTGAAAGTGTTGCATGGATTTACAAATGGGGATCTTTGTGCATTGTCTGCTATAACTAAAACATATGGAAGGAAAGTACCAAGCCTTTTTCAATAATAAGATTAAGAAGCTTCTGTTTGACTTTTTTGAATGAGTTTAAGGAACTATAAGATTGTGTTTGTTAACTTTATTGGGAAGTGAACTATTCAAATTGAATGTTGTTCATGACTTTTCATGCATGTAGATGTAGTATGAGCTTTTGTAAGCCGTTTTCATTTGAATTGTAGGTTAAACAATGTGATATTATTGATAGTTTTGTAAGCCGTTTGCATTTGCACTGTAAGTTAAACAATGAGCTTTTATAAGCTCTTAAGCTTGTTATGTTTAATTTTTTCACCTAATATTTTTAACTGTATTGGATGTTGATAGTTTTTGTTGTGCACAAATGCAATATTTCTCTGCATAATACGTGTTTGTGAAGCTTGGCATTTTACGTGTTTATGAAGCTTTTTCCAAATTTAAATTATCTTACTTATCCTTGTTGATGTATTTCTAGTCCATCATCTCTGTCTTTAGTTGTAAACATAATGGCTAAACAAAAGTGAGATGAAACGAATGATCAGCCCCATGGACCAAGCAAGCACGGCTAGTGCTATTATTAGTAAGTTACTAGTTAACCAAATAATTTCAATAGTGAAATAAGTTTATTTGATGATGTACATACAAAATTGATTTTACTTTTCTCGATAGCAAGTGTGAATCGAAAAGGATGAAAGAATGTGTTAAACTAACCAAAGAGGTATGCAAACTACTTACATTTTAACTTATCTTTGTTATTTAATTTTATAGTTTGATTTATTAACCTTCACTATATTATTTGGTTATAGATAAAAGGTCACATAGGAACTAATTGGAAGAAAATGAGCTTGGAATAGAAAGTAGCTTTTATGAGCTTTTATGAGCAAGTATAATGAGGAATCTGTCAATCACGAAATGTGGCCTCGTAGATTATTAGGCGATCCAGTGAAGGAGAAGGTAGAAGATAAAGAGACTAATTATAGAGGAATATCAAGATGTAGTGTTACTCGATTCTCGGATGTGGTTTCCACATTTAGTGTTGAACAAGAAGAGGTTGTAAGAGAACTTGATTTTGGAAGCCTATAGGGTCTCAAATGTGGGAGATCGAGACAAGAATTATCTAGATGGTTGGTTAAACAATGTGTGACGTGGAGAGAGGGACAATAACACTTAATGGAACATAATACAGTTTGAGTGCTGATACTTTTGATGCAATTATGGGTATTGAGGATGAGGGTTCCAATTTCTGTTGGGTTTCTCTAAGGTCCCAAGGATCATTTTCAAGCAATGAAATAATATGTGAATACCCGTAAAAGCATGGCGAAAACATACTTACAACGATCGACTAGGATGCATCGTAGAAAAATCTTTTTCCTCCTTGTTGATGAAGCTCACGACAATGGCCTCCATTTTGCTCCATTTGTGTTCTTCAAGCTCCAAGATTCATTTTGAGATTCCAAGCTCAATGGTGGGTTTCCCTAACACCATAGGATGACTCTAATGTGTGCTAGCACTCTTGATTTTGCAATAAAATCATCAAGATAATGAACCCTAGGTTCATGATTTGGAGAGAAGAAAATGGCCACAATGGCCGAATGAGGAGAGGCAAAAAAAAGGCATTTGGCCGAATCATGTAAGAGAGAAGAGAAGAGAGTTTTGTTGGTTTTGTAGTCAAACACCAAATAATAAACAAATGGTAAATGTCTTTCAAGCTTTCAAATATTTTTCCAACAACTCACATCTACTATTCACATCACTCAAAGTGACATGTTGTCAATCACTCAAAGTGACTAATGATTTGACGCTAGATGTGACTTGTGGGCCCACTCGATTCGAAATACGAGCGGCCCCGCAAACACTCACGGGCTCGGATTCACTAATTCTGAATTAAAAAATTTTCCGTTGCGACGTAATTAAATAATTATGCCTAGTAAAATTACTATTCACGTCGCTAACGAATTAATTCTAAATTAACTCGTTCGCCCAAATTAAAATTTCATTTCAATTCCGCGTCGAAATCCAATTTCGTTTAATATATCGAATATATTAATTTATCGATTAATTCCAAATTAACCGTTCTCTCTATTAAATAATATTTTATCATAGATAAAATATCTCCGTAATTAATCCCAGATTAATTTTCTCTCTCATCTAATTAATCCCAGATTAATAAGTGTGACTCATACGTCATCAGTGAATCTTCGGGAAGCAACCTATGAGATCCCCGGATATGTTGGTAGTAAATCCGATCGTCGGACTATCCGAACACGTACGTACCTAGTACTATTTTTTACCGATTTATAAGACATGGTTGGCTTCTAGCAAAGCACCGTGCCTACCTAATTCTCCAGAAATATCCTTATAGGAATATTATAATCTATATCAGGCGTAGTATACGTAGTATTACGTATTTCGATCCAGTATCGGATGTTCACGTGCATGGCCTGAGGCTGGAATAGTGTCTGTCCCATACGAAGCACATATCAGATGTCTAGTAACTAGTCTCTATAATCGGATAAACATGACCTAGTCATTTTATCCCAATGACTGCAGTACATAAGAGTACTAGTTCCGTATCCTACGTGATCATCATCTCCACTATAACTGAAGTGATACTTCCATCTTGACATCACACCCAATACACTACGATTCTCAATATACCCAGAAGAGGCATACACAGAACCGGTTAAAGCCCTGGACAACCAAAACCAAAGTATATTGATTCTCGCAAGTATTAGCGGTGTAAGTCTCAGGTTAAGACCAAATACACCTACCCTGATTCGGACTTCCATAGACACATAGTTATACTACCAATGGAATTCCGAGGGGTCTATCCAGAGCGAAGCTGTTTTCCGTACTATCGGTAAAATACAACCTCCTATTACACTTGCATGAGTATCCAATACCCAAACATATGAAAACTATACCGTTATGCTCCCACAATGCGCACAAGTGTAATACTAGTCTATTCCGCATTATCGATGTCCAATCTCGATAATACTATGACTAGGGATATTTAATGATTAAACCTTCGTGGATTGATACTGTCTCATATCATCTCAATCTGGAACTAATCATAAGGACCTTCTATCATTTATACATCTTGGTGATCTAATCACAAATGATAAAAGAGCAATTTCCTTTGTCACATCGTTAATTTATACAAAATACTATATTCTGTACAAATAGTAATGCTTTGGGTCATAATTGTCCAACAATCTCCCACTTGGCCTATAGCCAATCACTCAGGTGCCTTACACCTGAACTATGTACGAGTCGCTCAAATTTCTGCTGAGAAAATAATTTTCGTCTGGGGATTTAAAAGGTTATCATCTGATGCGATTTATTCGATCATCATATCACCACGATGTATGATCCGACGAATCAGATGAAAACAGTTTAAAGTACATATCGGATCATTGATGAGACCATTAATTCTTTTGCCTGTACTGAAGCCTAGCTCAGCTGCTAACAAAACTATATCTAATCTAATTAGATTTATTTAGATCCAAGATGCTACTATTGCTGCGATAGTCGCAGTAAAGTTCTGATTTCGTTGTTCATTCGGCGACAGTATCTTGCTTGGAAGATTTCCAGCTCACTATTCCGTTATTCAAACTTTATAGTACCTTTATTACGACTTATAGTCGTTATTATCGGTTTGGAAACTTGTAACAGTGAACCCAGTCACTTCAAGTTCTCATTTTCCATAGTTTAAGATAACATCCTTAGTTCGTCTAAGATACTGAAGGATGTTCTTAACATCATTCCAGTGACTGTCACTTGGATTGGCCTGATTGTGACTCCATATTCTCAAAGCATATTAGACACCAGGTCACGTACACTTATTCAATGTACGAGTTATCAGAGAGTGCCAACAAATTTTAGATCTATCATAGTAGATCTTTATTCCTAGAATAAAGGTTGTTTCTCCCAAGAATTCTACGAAGAATTTTCATGAAAGCCAAGCTTTCACCGATTTCTTTTTATGGGAATATCATTTTCAAGAAATGACATCATTATTTAGGACATTCATTGTCAGTGCGCTCCCACTAACCTCCTTATATACACAAGAATCATATTCGTTTTGAATGAAATCATATACTATTATGATTACATCAAAGCGATATTTCCAAGAACCCAATGCTTGCTTCAATCCATCCATGGATCGAATAACTTGCAAACCTTATTTGCTCGTTTTGGTACGACAAAATCGTCAGAATGTTATAAACATCCTCCAAAAGGTTTCCCATATTTCAAAACATGTAGCATCAGCAATCATTATCCAAATGGATTTAACCATGGCAACGAGTAAAAGGTTTCATCATAATCGACACAATATTGATAACGATACCTTTCGCTACAAGCCTAGCTTTGTACGTTGGTATGTTGCCATCCATGTATGTCGCCATCCATGTATGTCTTCATAGAAGACTTATATAGTACCAACAGACACAATGTCTTACGGTACAACAACCAGTCTCCAAACTTGGTTGGTATACATGGAATCCACTTCGGACATTATGACACTTTGCCATAAAATGGAGTCGATACCTTGTATCACTTCCTTTTATGTAGTCAGTTCATATTCCTCAATAAGATTGACATCTTTACGAGGTGAGATCAGAAATCCATACCTCCCAGGTTGTCTTCTGACTCTCTCCGACTAACGCGGTTCTTGTGTATTCGAAGATTGTGGTATAGTTTCATCCTTGATGAACTGTTTGTGTTCCATTAAGGACTCAGTGCCTTGAACAGAATTACTACGATTTTCACCGAGTTTTACTATCCTCCTATTTACCACTGCATATCGGTATTCTATTTTGGTATCATCCAAACTTATGCCTAGCATACCCAAATCTTCATGAATGAGAAAATCTGATTTCTTTCCTGTTCATATTTAATATGAATTCTGTCTAACATATTTTCATGGAACCTTATTCTAAATAAGTATTGCACTGTTAAATGCTTATCCCTTGAAGAAAAATGGTAGCTCAGAGCGACTCATGATTAACCTTATCATGTCTAACAAAATTCGGTTTCTCCGTTTGGACATATCGTTAAACTGACGTGTTCCAGGAGGAGTCCTCATTGAAAGAATACTATACTCTTTCAAGTATTTGAGAAACTTATTGCTTAAGTATTTTCTACCACGGTCTAACCGTGATGGTTTAATACTTTAGTCGATCTGTTTGTCTACTTCGTGTCGAAACTCTAAAAGATTTCGATTCGTGTTTCAAAAGAAACACATAACCATAACACGATGCCACATCCGTAAAGGTCACGAAACATTCATTATCCACCTCTAGCCTAGCCGGACATGGGCCCACTTATGTCAATATGAACGAGGGCTAACAGATCGGTGGCACTTATATTTTTACCAAGTAAAATGTAATTTAGGCACTTTGCCCAATAAACTAGATTCGTAGACATTATTTGAATGAAATCAAATTTGTCCTAGTACCCACTCTTCGAAAGTGTAGATATACGAGTCTTGTTTAATGTGTCCCAGACAACACTGCCACAAATAAGTCTCATCTGATCAAATCAGTATTAGCTATCTGTTTGTCATGTCATACGTTTGAGATTTGTTTATATTCAAAATATAAATACTGTTATTCACATATAATGTGTTTATCTCAATATCATCTTTATAAAATAAAACACTTTAGTGTTCTAGAATATAAAGGTATACTCGCAACGAGTTATACTCGATATAGAGATAATATTTCTAGTCAAACTAGTTACATTATAACAGTTTCCTAATTTAAGTACACACCCGAAGGGTAGTTCCTAAACTTAGGTATCTATGGTTAAAACAGCGACTGTCGCCCCGTTTCCGATTCGCAGATTAATCTCATCTGAAGTCAGTATCCTGCTTATAGCAGATTCTGTATATCAGTACATATTTATGTACCATATTTAGTATATAAAATCCAATTTTAATACTTTTAGTGAACATGTTTTTGACAAACATATTTGAAGTCAGAGCCTTGTCCGTCTTCAATTCCTTCATGTCTACCTTGTCTATACGGCAGTCACGCTTTAGTGACCCCGTTTGTCACAATTTAGGCAGACATCTTGGGATATGTCATTTGTCTTCCTAGAAGACTGTGATGATTTTGCCTTTGCCCATTTTCACACCCCAGAAGCTTTCGGCCAAACCTTGGCCTTCTAGAATGTCGAAGTAAGATGCGCCTTGCGCTTCTTGCCCTTTTGCAAGTTTTGGCTTTGGCTCCTTGAGCATAGCCATTAACTCTCCAAGAGTTTTCTATTACAATTAATGCTTCTAAGATCTAAGTCTAGACCTATAAAGATCCTTCAATTTCAACATCATGGTTTAAAGATCTAATCCTTAGTTATGACGATGAAATTAAGGAGTCATTATGGCAAGTATAAAGGATTAAGCACTAAAGTTATCATCACATGAATCTTCCAAAGATCATGCTCTACTATTTGCTTAAATTCGGGCTTAGGCCTGAGATGTCATTTTATCAAATAAAATAACTTCTCGATACTTAGGACTATCCTAAGGTTCTATTCCCAATCTGAAAATCAAAACCGCTTAAACACATTTTCACCCAGGATTATGTTCTAAACGTTAATCTTTCAGTTTATGTTGATTCTAATAGTCCAACTATTTAACCAACGATTTCAGGTACTATTGATTATAATGATTACTATAGTCCAACTATATAATCAACCATACTTTAATTTGATTAAATTCAATTATATTGATTACTATAATCCAATTATAAAATCAACTATAAATTGAAATAGTTTGAATACAGTCCAACTGTTTAATTAAAACAACATTAAATATTAGTCCAACTAATATATTAATTTATTTGACGAAAAAAATGAAATGTGCGCGTATGGCAAGTATCTAAACAAAATTACAAATCTAATACTTGCCTCCCACTATTTTTCGGCGAGCCTCTAACCCTCTGTTGAGTACTCGGGAAACCTTATTTCCTAGTGGGCTAGGATCCCGTTAAATAACACACAATCTTGACTTTGGCCAACAAATTGTATGATAATTAACTAGGTAGATCTCTAAGATCAATTGGATCCCATCCAATTCCTAGATCCAGTAGGTGGACGTCCAAGTCCGAAACATATATCTTATATATGCCAATATATCCAATATATTCCCTAACCTTTTTCCTCTGAATAAACTAAGCCTTGGCTTTGGCATAACAAACTTAATGATCCCAGTTAAGCAGAACCCATTGACCTTGGAAAGCTACGTAATCAATGTCGATAGACAAGAAGTGATCTTGACTTTGGCCAACAAATCACAACTTGGACAAGACTCCGATATGGAACAAAGCCTTCATGATTCAAACACATCCGCGACAGACAAAGGTCTTGACTTTGGCCAACAAACCAGTGCCAGTCTTGGATCTTGAGTAAGAATCACTCAATGGAAGGAAAAACGCTTAATATGTTGTGAGGGTTTTTCGCGTAAATTGGCAACCCATTGATTATCTTTGTTAAGGTTTCATCATCATACACCTTAAACATGCATTCTAAATACATAATAAAGCCCGTACAAAATAAAATAATAATGATATGCAGATGGATACTTAAAACACATTGTTCCTAGAACAAATCTCTCCATTTCATCTCTCTCGCTAGCACAAGTATTACTTCTACCCAATTACATAACACTTCTAAAGAAACCTCATTTACATTGAGGGGAATATGTGAGAAGAGAAATACACAGAGTGAAGAGGTAATAGGCTGGACACGCAGGTCCAATTTAATAAAATCTAAATTTATTATAATAATTTCCAAAATTCCCCACCCATCTAATATCCATCCGATATAAATTATTCATGCATCGCAATCATGTATTCACATAAGCATGTTATCAATCAATCTAATCCAATTAATTAATCTGATATTAATGACCATCCAATGTTCAAACAACAATTTGATTTTGCGCGAGTCCGACTCGTTTTGTGAATAAGTACTCAAAGTACGAATTCTCGAATTAAATTAAACTACAACATTAAATCCAATTTAATATGTATTTATTACTAATTCATTTATAATTCCAAATTAAATAACTACACTTTATAATGAACCTTTGCGACTTAGATTCCAAATCTAATCGTCACGGGTCTCAAAGCCCGATTAACATCCAATGTCGTTTAATTAAAGTCTAATGGGCTTTCAATTAATTTCTTAAGGCGTGGGCTTCGGCAACCAAAGCCCAATTAAGGAATAACCCCATAAGCCTAGAAATCAATTTAGGCCCATTAGGCCCAATTAAGCTTTAAAGGCCCAATAGTTGTATTTGGACTTTATGGATATGGTTTTGGGCCCAATTGGATCCAACCAATTAACTTAAACCACATTTAGCCCAACCAAGCTCATTAAGCCCAATTACAACTTTTAAAACCCAATTTCCAAAATAGGCCCAATTAATTAAATTACCAAATTCCAATTTCATAACTTAATTAACCAAAGTGTATGCCATAATTAATTAACCAAATTAACATTTCCAAAATACTAATTCACTCAATTAATTATGCTCATTATCATCAACACATGTCCAATACATTTGAATCAAAATCAATCATTTCCCATGCTTATAGTCCACGGCAATCTAGGGTTTTCTATGTCCGATTTTGATTCCAATCCAATTGAAACTTAAATCAATATTATCCAAATGATTCCAACTCATCCAATGATCAAAATCAAAAAATACCATGACTTTAGGGTTCATCACAAATTCGGCCAAGCCATTAATTTGGGGAAAAATTGATTCAATCAATTTTTCATGAAATTGATCATATCCAACTTCAATTAAACATCATTCAAGCATACTCAATCAAACAATTTCATCAAATCATGCTCAAATTGATTTTACCTAATTTTAACCTTAAGTTCATTTCATGCTCAAAATGGCTCTGATACCATTGTTGGGTTTCTCTAAGGTCCCAAGGATCATTTTCAAGCAATGAAACAATATTTGAATACTCGTAAAATCATGGCGGAATCATACTTACAACGATTGGCTAGGATGCATCGAAGAAAAATCTTTTTCTTCCTTGTTGAAGCTCACGACAATGGCCTCTATTTTGCTCCATTTGTGTTCTTCAAGCTCCAAGCTTCATTTTGAGATTTCAAGCTCAAGGGTGGGTTTCCCTAACACCATAGGATGACTCTAATGTGTGCTAGCACTCTTGATTTTGCAACAAAATCATCAAGATAATGAACCCTAGGTTAACGGTTTGGAAAGAAGAAAATGGCCACAATGGCCAAATGAGGAGAGCAAAAATAAGGCCTTTGGCCGAATCATATAAGAGAGAAGAGATGAGAGTTTTGTTGGTTTTGTATATCTAATACCAAATACAAAAGTCAAACACCAAATAGTAAACAAATGGTAAATGTCTTTCAAGCTTTCAAAAGCTTTTCCAACAACTCCCATATACTATTCACATCACTCAAAGTGACATGTTGTCAATCACTCAAACTGACTAATGATTTGACGCTAGATGTGACTTGTGAGCCCCACTCGATTCAAAATACTAGCGGCCCCGCAAAAACTCCCGGGCTCAGATTCGCTAATTCTGAATTAATGAATTTTCCTTTGCGACGTAATTAAATAATTATTCCTAGAAAAATTACTATTCACGTCGCTAACGAATTAATTCTAAATTAACTCGTTCACCCGAATTAAAATCTAATTTCAATTCCGTTTTGAAATCGAATTTCATTTAATATATCGAATATATTAATTTACCGTTTAATTCCAAATTAATCGTTCTCTCTATTTTAAATAATATTTTATCCTAGATAAAATATCTCCGTAATTAATCCCAGATTAATTTTCTCTCTCATCTAATTAATCCCAGATTAATAAAGTGTGAGTCATACGTCATCGGTGAATCTTCGGGAAGCGACCCATGAGATCTCCGGATATGTTGGCAGTAAATCCGGTCGTCGGACTATCCGAACACGTACGTACCTAGTACTATATTTTTACCGATTTACAAGACATGGTTGGCTTCTAGCAAAGCACCGTGCCTACCCAATTCTCTAGAAATATCCTTATAGGAATATTATAATTTATATCAGGCGTAGTATACGTAGTATTGCATATTTCGATCCAGTATCGGATGTTCACGTGCAAGGCCTGGGGCTGGAATAGTGTCTGCCCCGTATGAAGCATATATCGGATGTCTGGTAACTAGTCTCTATAATCGGATAAACATGACCTAGTCATTTTATCCCGATGACTGCAGTACATAAGAGTACTAGTTCCGTATCCTACGTGATCATCATCTCCACTATAACTGAAGTGATACTTCCATCTTGACATCACACCTAATATACTACGATTCTCAATATACCCAGAAGAGGCGTACACGGAACCAGTTAAAGCCCTGAACGACCAAAACCAAAGTATATTGATTGTCGCAAGTATTAGCGGTGCAAGTCTCAGGTTAAGACCAAATACACCTACCCTGATTCGGACTTCCATAGACACATAGTTATACTACCAATGGAATTCCGAAGGGTCTATCCAGATCGAAGCTGTTTTCCGTACTATCGGTAAAACACAACCTCATATTACACTTGCATGAGTATCCAATACCCAAACATGTGAGAACTATGCCGTTATGCTCCCACAACGCGCACAAGTGTAATACTAGTCTATTCCGCATTATCGATGTCCAATCTCGATAATACTATGACTAGGGATATTTAATGATTAAACCTTCGTGGATTGATACTGTCTCATATCATCTCAATCCGGAACTAATCATATGGACCTTCTATCATTTATACATATTGGTGATCTAATCACAAATGATAAAAGAGCAATTTCCTTTGTCACATAGTTAATTTTGTACAACAACACCATGTTCTGTACAAATAGTGATGCTATGAGTCATAATTATCCAATATTTTCGAGACTTACGGGGAAGACAGTGACATAACTGATTTAATAGCCAGATATTGTACTACTAAGAGAGGCATCCCACTAGCAATTGTTATCGAGAGATTAAGCACTATTACCACAGTAGATGATTTTTTCTTCATTTTTTATTTGTTTGCCATAAGCACTATTCTCTCTGTCCTACCCTTGCCTCGTTCATCAACCCCTATTACATGCTTGCATTGAAAGATGTCCACTCAATTAGATATAAAAATTGGTTGTTTTTGTTTTTATGGAATGGAATAAAGAAGATCAATGAAAACAAAACTTCTTCAATTAGAGGATGTGTATTAATGGTATGGTATGAAATTAATAATATTTGATCTCTTTAATTTCCTCATGTTGGTGCTACAAAATGCAGTCCATGTTTATCATTATGACAGTTTTTTATTTATGCAGATTGTCTACATATCGTGTTCTACGTATTAGCTATATTCACCGAGCAATGGCTGACCTATTATGCAGTGGACTGTAACTGAAATAAAAAATTTTACAATGGGAGAAAAAAATTTGGTGGTTTCGGGAGCAATGCGGTATTATTCTTAAATAATTTCTTTTATTGGATTAGAAGTTATCTTTGAAAAACACTAATTATTATTTTTAAATTTTAATTAGGTTCATATTAGGAAAGTGAGTGGCCACCAAGGAAATTTTGTCTACAATGAAGGAATTCAATCCAGTTATGACAAGCCAAAAAATAATTGAAGAAACTATAGAGAGAACATGTTAAAAAAACCTCTCAAGGCATGAATTGATGAAATCTAAAATAAAGTCATTGGTAAAAAGATAAATTAGAATCTTATTTGTTAGAGCTAAATTCATATGGTTGTGGAGAACAAATGCGCCAGACTCATGAAATGATGTTGGTCCCTATCTTTAAAGGTGTGTACAGTTAGTTGATGCTAAGGAAGTCAATTCCAATGATAAAAAACCAACTATCATCAGTTCGTTCTCTCTGAACGACTCATTCAAGTTGAAGCATAAGCTGTGTCAACATTTAATGAATCAATTACCAAGCCTAAACCATTCTCCACCATTCTAAAGGATGAGGTATGAATAAAAATCAATTATATGTTTTATTTTACTTTCATTGTTATTATTTGAATCTAATTTGTGACTTATTTTCTTTGATATAGTCATTTACAGATATAGTTGGACACAGGGCAGATGCTATAGTTTGACATGTCTTTAATTCCTACTCGGCCACTTAGAAATAGAAACCCATCGCCTTATCAGCTATCCCGATATGATCTTTGTTTCAACTGGCGTAGTGTCAAAATTTAAAGCTGGTCATTTTTTTGGTCAACAAGGCAATAAATACTGATCATTTGAAGATTATTCAATATGGTTTTACTAAATTTGCTGAGAAAAGGTAACAAATCATTATCACCCGAGACTAAATTCAATTCAATGTATCTATATTCGATTGATTATTTTTTCAATCTTTTATGAGTTGCTTGCAGTGAGAATATTGACTGGACAAGTCATGACCATATCACTCGGGGTAGCTTGTTGTCGCCTTTGCCTAGTGAACCACTTCAAGGAGAGATTGTGTCTATTGATTTTTATGATTAACTTTGTAATAATTATTTATGTAACATCCCGCCTAGGCCAGGATGCTACCGGCAGGAGACAGGCTAAACCCACCTCCATAAGCCTCTGAACTTAACGAAATTTCGGCATGATGTATTCGTAACATTATGCAACCTGACATGTAGCCAGCATCCACATACAACAAAAACATAACAATCTCGGCCTCAGGCCGGAAACACAATATCAAGGCCTCAGGCCTGAACTCAAAGAACAAAGTGTAAACACTTGGCCTGCGGCCAGAACTCAAAATAACAACTACATTATTACATAATACTTACTTAAATGATACAAATGCAAAATACAATATAAAGGGCCGTGAGGACCCACAACCTGACCCAGGACTCGACACTCTCGATTGCAATTGAGGCGATCCGCTGTCATCACCGGACTACTGCTACTGACCTGCAAAACTACAACTGAATAGGTGTGAGTCATATTGACTCAGTAAGTAACCATGCTCATAACTTGAGCGAACAAATATATACAAAGTTTAAGTCATGTTTCCATATTAATCTAAACCGTTTATGTGACCATACAAATGTTTACAAGTCTGATTTACTATGTAAATTTTTATCCATTTTATCTCCGTATAACTATCTACTGGTCTTTTCATCTGAACACTCACATACGCACTTAATTTCTATGTTCTATATCCATATTAATCCTTCTTATTCAATATATTAAGTTCTATTTTACCAACTAGGAGGTCAAGGTCCAACACACTTTTGCTGCGCCATTCTGATACTTCCTTTTTGCTTTTCTGTATACTTTGAGCTAGTCTAGGTTAGACAATTATAATAACTTTCTTCATTTTTCTGTCTTGAAATATCATCAAATCGGTTTTACTAAAAATTCTGTTTCTGTTAAACGCTAATCTACTATTACCAATCATGTGTAAAAACATACATAATCATTTCATCAAGATCTAACCTTCTTACAATACGTTCTTTCTAAATAAGCGCCAACTCATACAATCATCATTGAAACAAATATATTTAAATAAGATCATACTACTATGCTCTCGTATTTCATAAAATGTTACTATTATATGAACATGCAATGCACAAAGCTAACCATGTATGTGTACTGGTGCCAATTATATGCTTCCAAATGATAACTAGAATGTATGGTTTATATGCATAACTTGTGAACTATTTCAACTTTAACATGTATTATAATTTTGAAAGATACTTCTTGAAAACCTTTTCGGGAAACTGTTTTCTGAAAATCTAATATTTCAAAACTTCTTTTCTGAAAATCTGATATCTGAGTGTCTGCTGAAAAACTGACGTATGGAGGCGTTACGTATCGCTGTCCCCCCATACGCCCTAGAACCAGATATGCAAACCCATGACATTGGGGCGTTACGTATCGCCGTCCCCCAAAGCATGCCATACCTGCCCTGAAACTGGTGGTCTTGGGGCGTTACGTATCGCCATCCCCCAAGCCACAAACTGGAACTAGGGGTGCGGATCTATGCTACCACACAAGTTCAAACTGGAGATCAGGTACACGATCCTATGCCGCCATCCTGTCTCATAAACTAGGATCTATGGGCGTTACGTATCGCCGTCCCCCTAGTCCTCTACATGTGCACATGTCTCTATCCGTCAAATCCATCTCTGTATCTCAAGTTACATACTGGGGTGAGGTTTTACCTCATGCCCCGAAAACCATAAAATCATAATCCATATCATAAAATCGTAGAAATATTTCGGAAAACATTTCTTTCAAATGAGAACACTTAGAACTTTTCTTTTAAAAGAATCTACAACTTTTCTTTAAAACACTTTAAATTTTAAAAGCACTTTTAACTGTAACTCAATTTCTGAAAATCTTAACACATACATATGCATATGCATTTATGCATTTCTCCTACTCCTTTTTACTATGGTCATGATTCTATCTATAATAATCTTACAAATTACATGCTCAGAATATCAACAGAATGCTTGCTCAAACTAAAACATGCTAAATTTATCTTACATTCATACATGTCTATATTTATCTATACATGCACACATTCTTTATCATTCTTCTACTTTCTCATGTCATAAACTTTCGTATGTCCTCATGCAATGCATATACTACTCATCCATACCCTCTCTCACCTTAAGTACATATATCAATACTTATGTTACTAAACACATGTACCAATATGCTCATTACAGGTTTGCATTTTACATAAGCTTTCTAGTTATTTCTAGCATTCTTGCTTTCATACATAACTTGTTTTATCACTAATATATCTATAGTTATCTCATTTATATCTTTAATCCCAATCCCTAGGGTGTAGTTTTCTACAACCCCCAAACCCAAGTCTAAATATATACATGTATTCATAAACATAACATCATTCATATGCTTTATCTATCGATATAAATACATATACTGGTTTATATCTAGGTATGTGTCTCTTTATTTCTATGTACTCGTACTTGTCTTTACTTTTATATATATTAATATAAATATATACTTGTAGCCGCTTGTTCACATGTACATGAGTATATCAATACACTTACTTCTTCCTTCTACGTTCCTCTTTATATGTATGCAGGTTTCATACTTATAAATATATACTACTTTGTTATATTACTGTTTTCGAACAACGCTAAATTTCTTAAGTATTCAAAGCATGAGTTACTTACCTGGCTAAGCGAATGCCCGCGATCCGGATTTGATCTGTTAAACAAGTAATAACACAAGGTTAGTACCGCTATTTGCGGAACTTTCAACTTATCTATAACAACTACGGTTTCCTCGGAACACCCGAAACATCTCTGATACTAAGGTCTAAACTTCATTACTCCAGTACACATTTACATGTTATTCTAAACTAGCTAGATGGGTCATATTCTCATTTTACGCGTGTGCGGCAAAACTTGCGGAAACGTTTCCGCAAACGCTACGGAAGGGTCTCGAACCCTCTGAACTAATCCGGGATTACTCAATTAACCTCATAAGGTCATATTTATACTATTTTCATGATTATGGTCAACTACGCTCGGTCACGCGAGAAACTCCGTTTTACCGGGAACTTGCTAATTCTACCGGATCGATCAAATCTAATCCATTACCACTCGGATTGTACCACAATTATCGTTTTAACATATTAAATCATATTTAAATCATTTCATGCTAATTCGCTAAACTACGGAACTAATAGAAACATCCGAAAATAAAGCTCTGTAAACTTTAAAATGACGAATTCTAAACGGAGAGTCGTACCGAAATTCCGAGGCCATATTCGGACTCCCCCGGCCATACGAACGCGTCGGTGCGATCAGAATTTCGATCGGAGTTACTGTTCACGTCAAATTACTATTCATCCGAATCTTCTTTCCTCGTTTCGCGTGCCACCAAGCACGGATCGAAAAAAACCGTCTCCACCATCTTGTAGTACTCATCGAGGGCTTTATTTGGTAGATGGCTCTCGTGGACCGTGAAACGAACGAAGAACCGGGATCGGGAAACCCACCAACTCACCTTTCTCCCCCTAATCTCGCCGTTCCGGCGCCCCCTGGTGTCGCCACAGGTGGCCGGCCCATGCAGGGCCACTGGACGAGGCCGCCGGTGGTGGTCTGCCGGCGTGAGGCCGGCGGAGGAGGCCACCAGCGACTTCCCTCTCTCTCCCCCATGTTTTCTCTTCACTGCTTCCTGTTTTCATCTTTTTTCTTTTTTTGTAAATGTTGATAATAATAATAAAATATCTTGTTCCATAAATTACTAAAATGCCCTCACTTATAAGGGTATTTTCGGAAATCACCACATTCGAAGCCCTTCTGATGCGATTCTCGAAATGTGTTCAACACGAAAGTTGTTCGTCTTGGAAAAATGAGTCCGATGGTTTAAGAATCAACTCGATCGGAGGTCGTTTGCCAATTCTGTGGCCAAAACTGTAAACTTTAAGCTTATAGTAAAAATCGCGCAACTGACTTTTAATCCCAAGCTTTTTCTGACGGGACGAAAATTAATATCAATTGTTCCAACTCATATAACATCTCTTAAACTCTTATTCTTCATCATCAACATGCTCCGAGACTAAAACATCCGTCCGGAAATCTTCTAGAACGGTCCCGAAAATCTGGGATGTTACAATTTATTTATTGCTTAGGTCATTTGCATGAAGGCTGAGTATCTCACCATAAAGGAGTCTTTCAAAAGAACTACAGAACCAATCAATTGGTTTTTACCGACAACCTTTGTTGTTAGTATTTTCGTTCTATCATTAAATATATCATTTTCATTTCATAATTCCAAGTAATAATATTTTCGTCTGGAATCCATAAATGAATATGTAGCAAATTGTACTAGAAGGAGATGCATAATATGACTCATTTTGTAGAGCTTCCCATTGAAAGATCATTATATCTGTGATCTACAAAGATGCCAACAGGTCCGATATATATACATATATATATATGTTTCATTTATATTTTTTTCTTTAGTATATCTTAATTGCAACCTTATATCTTGTTTACTTTTCAATAGATATTTGTGTCAATCTACGACTGAGATTTCCATTGGTACATGTTATTGATTAAGATTAAAGAAAAAGTTTGTGAGATTTGGGATTCTTTGCGGAGTAGTCGTCGATTGCGTAAACGACAAAAACAAGAGAATATTATTGTAATTTCATCTCACTGTTATAATATATTATTTCTTTCATTTGATTGTATGTCTATTATGCGGTATATTTTGATCATAACCAAATTATTTTTTCATTTAGTTGCAAGTGCTAGATGTTATCCTCCGTAATTATATATTGAATACATTCACAGAACCGTGGAGCTTCTTGACTTTCCAAGTATGTAGTGGGATAATAGTTCCAACCGAGCCCAACAGTTATGATTGTAGGATCTATGTTATTAAATTTATGGATACTCCGAGAGTCGGCACCAACACAACTTATTTGATATGTGATTTTTTGGTTTCAGTTTTGAGTAGACCAGTATTGCTACTGCTAATGTTTAGTTGGGCTTGATTTGTATGTGAGACTATTACGTTGAACTTTCTTTTCATATTCAAGTTCTTCGGAGAGCATCACAGTTCCAGATATTAATTAATTTACTGACTTGATTTTATTGGGCGGTATATATTTACTGTTTTGATTTTCTTGGGTGGTGTATATACTTACTAGTTTCCTTAACTTGTTTTATATTATTTAGAACATCATGACTCGTAGGAAGCAAGAGTTACAATTGCGTTGCAACTTATTGACTATTCGTTGAATGAAAAACGTGATGAGATCTCACAATTAGCGGTGAGAGAATATAACACACAACAACAGCTGAATTCATTGCAAGCACTAAGAGTGAAACCTCCGAAATTGACAGCTAGAATGTTAAAGAACACTAAAAAGGTCATTTACGGAGAAAGGATTGACATTTGCGTTAGTTGTATGTTGATGACAGTTGACTGTACATATAGAAAATTTATGTTTTCATTTTCTGTAGACTCAAAACTGTAATGTACTTGAAAATTATGAATGTATTTTCTTGTAGACTCAAAAACTGTCTACTTTTACTGAAAAATATGAATGCATTTTCCGTAGACTAAAAACTGTCAAATATTGGTTCAATTACATTCTTATGGTACATATTGATTACATCCAAAATATTGGTACATTTTGACTACAATGATTACTATCAATATTGATTACAGTGATTAAGGTGTGAGGTCTGTAAACCTGCCATTACAAAATCCAAAAATAGTTGTCCAAAAATTCTGGTATATATTGATTACAACATTCAAACATGTAATCCAAATATTGAATATAGTACTATATGGAATAAGGCAACCATGTGAAGTTTTCATAATAGCATTGTGAAGATGTTCCAAAAATATTGCTTTCACTACCAAAACCTGCAAATGTTTCCATCTTCATTCATTTTGGTAATCAAAAATTCTAAAAATCTCAAATCATTAATACCTGCAAATGTCTATGGGGTCGATGGAATTAGATACGTAGATGATGTTAGACCATCACTTGCAAAACTTACAAATATTTCCTTAGTCATTAATCTTTGTTATCGAAATTTTAACTAAAAATACAATAATTAGAAGCAAATCCAATAAATTATTCACCCATTTAAAGTTGATGAAAAATAGAAATGACTATTATCTTCATAAACAGACTCTGAAAATAACAGTTCAAAACATAAAGCAGAACCAAACCTTTTTCATTTCAACCAGTATCAACAACTGAAACCATTCTTGTGAAAATCACATAATGGCCTTGTACATCTAGGAAAAAGCAATTTTTATCACATAATCACTCAAACAACTTGAATGTAACCATCTAACCTTGTGTTAAAGACACCATCTATATATTTCTCACCACCTAAAGCAAAGTGCTAGACAAAGAGGATGCAATTTTATTGGCAATCATGAAAACCAAAATGAAAATGTGCATCTGATTATATATTCTCAACCCTCTCTCTCACTGACCTAAATCTTAAAAAGTGGCAGAGCCAGTTTTCAGAATCTCGTCATGCAAGACCAAACCGGACTTTACAGTAAAAATATTTCCCTAGTCATTAATTTTTGTTATTGAAAATTTTAACGCATTAAAAATATAATAGATTCTTAATACCTGTTGAATTTTCTGGTGTCGATGGCATCCAATATGTTTCAGAAGATACATTAGTCCCACTCATACTACTTCCACATGTTGGGGTTTTGGGCGATGGGCGTAGCGGAAGCGCGGTTCGAGCGAAATCGTAATTTAAAAACTTTTCAAATTACCGAATAAATTATTCAATATCTAATATGAATAATTTATTCATATTGCACCTAAACCTATTTATTCGATATCAAATAACAACATAAATTCAATAGAAACTTCGAAAAACTTTTACGAAAAATATTTTTTCCACAAAATGACGTAAAACGTGTTTTTGACCAAACCGACCACCCAACACATATAGGGACTTCCCAGGTCAGCCCCAATATTGTTAGAGCAGTTCATGAGCTTCCCGAACAGTGACAGATTCACTGTTTGGGCAGCTGTCACTCGGTTGATTCAAAAGTCACCAGGTAACGCCGTTTTTAGCCCTTTTTTGCTTATTTCAACTCGGAAACAATTTCCGGAAATTGTTCCAATACTCAAAATACATCCAAAACATTCATAAAGTATATTTTTCATCAAAAAAATCAGATCCATTCCAGGTCTGAAATAGAAAATGAAATTACCAATTTATCATGCTTTAAATCCAATTTTTCAACATTAATCAAATTAATCTCAACACCAAATCAAGTCACCACATATGAACAACCCAAGAAAAATTCTAGGCATTACAAGAGTGGTCAAAACACTCTAGAATGGCAAAAAATTATCAAATGATTAAATTGAACTAATTTTACAATAATATTAACTTAAACTACTTCACACATGCATAATACCTTCAAATCCATTCACCACAACCAAAAGTCCCAATTTTTCACAAACAAAAGAAGCCCTGGAATATTTCTAGTAATTACAGAAAACATGAAACTAATTTCTAAACTTAGGGTTTTAAAAGATTACTTCTACTCCCTTGTTTCATAAGCCTTTTCTTGATTTCCTTTGTTTTCTTCCTTGAATCATCAAAAAAACTTTGGAACCCTGTCCTTATTTGAGGTCTTAGCAATGGTGTTGTTGAATTAGGAAGAAATTTTTTTTTAAAAAAAAATTTTAAAATAAGGTGACTGACTTTACAAGGTTAAATTGGTAATTTGGCCAATAAAAAATCAATTAATTAAGGTAAATATTTTGGTGACAAATCAAATTCTCACACGTTTACTTTGATAAAGTCATGCCATGTGTTCCAATTATATATCACCATTTATCATACTAATTATGACAAATTGGTAAGATATTTAATTTTAAATTATTTAATTATTTAACAATTAAATAACTAAATAATTAAATAACATCCATATATGTATTTTTATTTACAGTAAATAACAAATACATATATTTATGGCATGTGTCAAAATCTCATTTGATGAATAATTAATGTGTATCTAATTGTATTATGTATCAAATTCAAATACACAATAATTACGACTGGCTAAAATCCCCTAATGCATATGTTATCGTTTAAACGATTAAACGATCTGAATTAACTCACTTAATCCGGTAAAGTATTATGAATAATCCGTATTATTCATATCACGTTTTCCAAGTGCTCAACGAGTAAACTTCTTATTGTGGGACTCTCTAAGTTTAGGTTTATCCGTCAAGAAATCTAATTTCGTGTCCATAATCCACTCACTCATGGATTATGATGACCACAGATAATCTCGCTAAACTTTAGAAGCCAAGGTCATTGCATACGTATAATCCTTCCATCATATGCTATCTATATTATACTTGGGATATAGATGAAAACATCAAATCTGTTCAGTATAATACAATCGACTTTCAATTTATGATATCTAAATAACACTCGAAACTGATTTTTGAAGTTATACCACAGTCATGGATTTACTAGATCGTAAACACGTGAGGATGCCTATTCCCTGTACACAGGACTGGCAGATCCTATCTTGATATGCACTAGATATCATGAGCATCAGTCCACACCCAACGAACATGCAGAGGTCTGATCATGAATAGATTGGTGAAGTGACTACCATCAAAGTGTGGAGAATAACTCATATATCCCACTGTGGTATCTCAAGTCAAAGGACCACTATGCTCGCTCAATTCGTGAAGATTTCTATTGACGTTGGTGTACCATCTATTAGGAAATCTTCAGTGAGTCGTTCAGTGTCTTATCAAATAAACACATATATGTCTATACGAGTCTCCCGAGACTCATCGATCATTGGGATAAACCATCAGACCAAGTCATGATATACGACATGTACTGGTCTCAACGGATTTTACTAGTCGACCTGTGTTAATAAATCTTGATCAGAAATTTTATTTAAGGATATACATCTTATAGTGTGGTTCCCAATGTCAATCACAAACTACGTTGTAACTGCACACTATATTATAAATCCTAGGGTCATTGTCTAATATACACATATCACTGAACCAGATTCAGTTTCGATCTAATTGTAATCAGATATCTAATCGTAATTAGATCGAATAAGTGTATAAAAGAAAATGGTGCTACCATTAAATAGTAATATTATGGAAAATAAAATTGCTCGTATTTATGAATCGGATATAAATATGATCCAGATTGGTACTCTGAGCACTAACCCAAACACCACCTTCATTATTAGTCCACCTTCATTATTAGTAACATTTTTATAGAAAAATTCCTTTCGGTATGCCCTGTTTGCTGACATTGGCTACATTTTTTATTTTTCACTACATTATTCTTTATCATTTTTGCACATCCTTTTGTATTAATAATAACAGGGTCTTTAACTTTCATGCCCGTATCACAACACATAAAATTACTAAGTATTCTATCTTCTTCATTCGCAATAACTTCCTAAAATTTTAATGCCAGCCGTTGAATCTCAGATTAAACTTATGTGTAAGCATGCTCATTTTTGGATGATATAAAACACAAATTGTTACATGCTGTTGCCAATGAACCAAATTTTGCAACCTCCATAAGATGCTTGTCTATGTGAGAAGGTGAAATATCCACAATATAATTGGTAGACATCTTCATGGATTTAGTCCACCGCTCTATTATCAACGTAGGCGGTATGCGAACTATTTGCTCCAATTTCATAACATGAAAAATATGAGAACATGAAATACATGAAGACTCTAACATCTTACACGAACACACCATGTGCACTCTTTTAGCATAAAAAACAATTGTCCATCTAAGTCACGAGTGTTGAAACTTAGTAATTATATAGATATTGGAATCACTGGACTTGTCACAATTGATCATAATTAAAGCTGCCTCATAAGCTATTTCTTCTATAACCCATTGAAATACATTCTTTGTATAAACTTCAGAAGAATGTTTTTTTAGGCTATACAGATGTGTCGTTAATACATGACTAGTATGAGTCGAATAAAACTCGTCTTTTGTTTCTTCATGCCGTATATAGTACAACACAAGATATATTTATTGAAGAAAATCATTCAATTTCAACTTAACTTGAAGGAAACGAGACAAGTATGAATTTAAACTCTCACACCTTTACATCGATAACATTCCACCAAATAAAATGCCTTTAAGATAAGTTTTGGCCCATTTTGCAAGCTTCGGCCCAAGCATTTTTCCCCAACCCCAACTTAGAAACTAAATCAGCCCATTGTCTTTCAAATTCATCTATAGATAACAGATTGAACATCAATTAACTAATTTTTTTTAGTGAATTCTTCTTTTTTGATATTTTCTTGAGCATTCCTGTGAAGATGCCAACAGCACAAACGATGTGAACCAGCGTCCCATCACTGTTTTAATTGCCTTTGACATTGACTTGTCACCATCAGTTATGATTGACTTAGGTTGTTTATTATGTATTGCAGTAAAGAATGTTTGGAGCAGCCAAATATATGAGTCAACTGTTTCATTAGTGAGTAAAGCAAAACCGAAAATAGTTGTTCTTCGATGGTGATTATCCCTAACGAACACAACTAAAGGTAGGTTCTATGTATTTTTATTGTAGGTCATATCAAATGCCAAAAACATCCCCAAAATATTCGTAATCATGTCATCGAACAATGTCAGTCCATAATAAGTTACGCAAATAAATTATCCTCATTCAATATATATTCGAAATACACACTAAGATCAGAATGGGCCTTTGTAGACAAATAAGCAATTGCGACTTCTGAATCCGTCTCTGACAAATCTGCACGTCAACTAGCATCAAATTTGTTCTGCATATCTTTACCCACGAACCCAATATTATGAAAACCTCACACCTGGTCAGATTTAAAATCCATGAATTGAAAGACTTTAACTTCTTCATGTTGAATGCTTGAAGATGTGTAAAATCAGCATTACTGATATGTCTATGGGAACGAAGAAATTGTGTCTTATATGGGGTTGCCAACATATGATTATGGTCATCAATAAATTTTATAACCATGTATTTCTCTCTTGAATGATTAAATTTGATACAGAGTTTTGCTAGACAACCGTTATGAGTAATGCCATTGGGTTCTCTCACTCTATTAGTTCGCTCCAAATATTTTTTTGACCTATAGCCTGGCAAGAGAAAACCCAAGAATGAAATGTTATTTTTCTACTTTTATTATCTCGACGAATATCATATTTCTTAATGGAGAATCCAACAGAATTAGAATGCTTTTATACCATACCTCAACATCTTCAACTGAATCAAATACTGAACCAACACTTATTGATCCAATGAACTCATCTCTACATGTGTTGTTTGAAAGTTGAAGCTTGCTGATGTCTTTAGCATTTGTTGGAGTGGCTGATATATCCCTAAAATATTGGCTGGAATCATCTTCATTGAGGTCGAACCCCCAACTGAAATACTTCCAGTATCTGATGTTATAGTCATCATTACAGCTGAAGCAAAAAAATATTCCAAGTAAATAATCCGACTTAATAAAAAATTATGATAAATTTCTAAGTTTAATAAACCATCGAAAAAATGACTTGCGTAAATATAATAGATTTGAAATACATTTTTAAATCATACCGAGGAAGTTAATGAAAGTCGGTGATGGAAATTAGTTGCTGATGAAACCAGAAACACTGAACAAGCTGATGATGGAATTTGCTTGCTGATGAAACTAGGGTGAGAGCTAGTGATGGGATTTGCTTGCTGATGAAACCAGAACCACCGAACTTTGATGAAACCAGAAACACTGATAAAACTAGAAACACCAAACAAGCTGAACATAGGTCCTAGAATGAATTTTCTTGCTTGGGGTGGTTAGTGAAGAATAACTCTAGCATGCATCACAGTGAAACACGTCAACTTCAATTTAATATAACCAAATCATAATTTCCATTTATGATGAAGTAGTATAAGTATAATAGGAGGTCTATGATTGATACTTGAATATGCTTTGGCCCATTTTCATTATCATAATCTCACATGCCCATCTTTGGCCCATTTTTCTTTTTGACTTTTGGCATGCAATTTGACAAGCCCATCTTAAGCCCATTACATAATCTACATTATGAGTAAATGATAATTATATTAAGTAAATCAAAAATTAACAAGGCAATACATATAATTAAAAAATGCTCATCTTATGTAATTAATAAAAATTCATTTCATACTTATTAGCTTTCATATTAAATAAAAAAAAATTATGAAAAAATTAAAATTTCTACTTCATGCTCATTAACTTTAGTAATTATCCGAAAGACTATTAATTATAACCAAATTTAATATTTTGGATAAATAAATAAGTGAATAATTGATTAATTTTTCAAATTCATTTTTTTTTCAATTTTTTGGTTATTTCGGTCGGTTGCGGATATCCAAATTTTCAATCGGTTTCGGATATGGATACCAACTATTAAATTTTTTCGGTTTGATATATTGTATTTTGTTTCGATTTCGTCTAAAATGGTCGGATATCCAACCATTGACATACCTAATTCTAAGTAAATATCAACATTAAGAAATCTCCGTTCATGCTTATTTACTGCTGTAGTGAATAAAAATTTTAAGTGGAAACAATATAAAACTCATGTACATGTTCATTAACATTTGTAATTAACAAAAATTATAAGTAGATATCAACATTATTAACTTGCGCTCATTCAATTGTGATAGTTCATCTTTTTGTATTACTTATAACCATTAAACACGAAATGAAGATCGAATGGAAGTATTAAACATGATATTGAATAAAAATTAATAGTTAGATATAACTAATACATGAAACTTGACACCATTGATATGTAATTTCACCATTAAGATGTAACTTTCAACCATAAAACATGCAATAAATTTTTATAGCTTGAAATACAAAAATTAGATAACGACCATGAAACATGCAACAAACACCATTCAATATGCAAAAAATATGAAACTTTTAACAATAAATATCTAATATTTTGAATATGGAACCTTTAACAATGACAATGCAACTGAAACTATTAAAATTGAAAATTTTAGCAATAACATGCAATTGCATTTGCCTCGAAAATCCCATATGTAAATATGACCATTGAATATGCAATATATACCGTTAGACATGCAACTTCCTACAATAAACATGAAATATTTTATAATATGAAACCTTTACCATTAGGTTTGCAACGACAACCATTAGACTTGAAAATTTTAGCAATAATATGCAATTGCATCTGTCTCGAAAACCACACATGTAAATATGATCATTATACATGCAATAAATACCATTAGACATGCAACTTCATGCAATAAACATGAAATATTTTATAATATGAAAACTTTACCATTAGACTTTCAACGATAACCATTAGACTTGAAAATTTTAGCTATAACATGTAATTGCATCTGCCTCGAAAATCGCACATGTAAATATGATCATTGAATATGCAATAAATACCATTAGACATGCAACTTCCAATAATAAACATGAAATATTTTATAATATGAAATCTTTATCATTAGGCTTGCAACGATAGCCATTAGACTTGAAAATTTTAGCAATAACATGCAATTGCATTTGCCTCGAAAACCACACATATAAATATAATCATTGAATATACAATAAATACCATTAGACATGCAACTTCCAACAATAAACATGAAATATTTTATACTATGAAACCTTTACCATTAGGCTTGCAACGATAATCATTAGACTTGGAAATTTTAGTAATAACATGTAATTGCATCTGCCTCGAAAACTCCACAGATCATTTAATATGTAATATATACCAATAGACATGCAACTTCCTACAATAAACATGAAATATTTTATAATATGAAATCTTTACCATCAGGCTTGCAACGACAACCATTAGACTTGAAAATTTTAACAATAACATGTAATTACATCTATCTCGAAAACCTCAAATGTAGTACCTGCAATAATTTAGCATTCCTAGACTAGAAGATGCCACCAGCAAGGAATAGGCCATACTATCCCCCTAAGCCACTAACTTTCTAATTATAAACAATACTGATACTTTTTCAACATAATTTCATATATGGGACTAATACCCAAATCCGTAATATAGCTCGTAATATAATATACATACAACCGAACAGACAATATCATAAATGTTACAACTCTATACATGAATACTTGTACTTGACTATATTGTACAAATATCTAAGACTGGACTTTACTCGACTTGATTGAACTCTATTTCTGACTTGACCTGATGGACCGAATTCCCTAGTGACTGCCATCAGTATTCATCATCCTGAGCTCGTCCTTCGAGAAACTAGCAAAATAAATAAA
Source organism: Zanthoxylum bungeanum (assembly GCA_019454045.1). Taxonomy (NCBI): domain Eukaryota; kingdom Viridiplantae; phylum Streptophyta; class Magnoliopsida; order Sapindales; family Rutaceae; genus Zanthoxylum; species Zanthoxylum bungeanum. The sequence continues at coordinate 29,609 of SKCR01046905.1, read as the reverse complement.
CTGGGAGTGGGGGTTAGATTGTTTGAACGATCTAAGTTAGTGGACGATTTAAAAATGAAATCTAAAATACTATATTAAAACTCATATTTAGAAATCAAATCGTGTTGTCGTCACCCAAGCCATTGAACTAGAACTGGGGGTGCAGATTTATGCTACTCTCCAAGCTCTAAATCTAGGATCTAGGGGCATCTGTCATCCCTAGTCGTGAACTAGGATTTTGAGGACGTTAGTATCCCCGTCTCTCCAGTCCTCTACATGTGCCATGCCTCGAAAATCATAAATCTTAAGCTTTTAAAGTTACTTTTTCTAAAAATTTTCTTAAAACATACGTTTTCACGAAAAACTCTGATAAAAGTGGCAAACGCCTTAAGTGCATAAAAATAAGTCTGATATGAAAAATAACATAATAAAAATCAACTTAAAAGGATAGTGTCCACTCACTGATTTAGAATCCTACTTGTATTTCTTTTCTTATCGAAAGAATCATGGTTCCTACAACGACTTTTAATTGATAACTTTGATTAGAAAGTGGGCTGGGGAATATATTCCGAATTAAACTACTTTTATCCATTCAAGCACTTTCATTATTATCTCAAAGCGTATCGTACTTATATCATGATGTAAGATGTATACACGAACTGATATGAGGCCCTTAGGGTGGCATTTAACACGTTGTAGTGAAGCCGGAATGATTTAAGAATGATTTGGGAAAATTTTGGTCGCGCATCGCATCACACGCCATTCTAGAAACATATATGGAAAAATATCCAATATGCGTCGCGATGTAGAGCCTTGTCCATCACGATGCACACGATTCCAGAAACATTCTTGAGAAAATTCCTGTGGGCACGATTTACGTCATGACATCAGACCAATTTCAGGGCTTAATTTTAACCTTTCATGCCTAGTTTGCTCAACACTCATCCCATACTTCCATACAATAATTTCTACTCATTAATTCTTTAAACTTCAATGTAAATACTTGCTAAACCATATTCTTAAACTCCACTTAGCTCTTTAATCTCATAATCCCAATTAGCTTAATACTTTTTCTAAATATTTGGTTCTTTCTTAACACAATCAATATTCATGCTTATATGTCACTAAATGCAATGCCTAATGTGCTTCTAACATTCATATACCATTAAATCTACAAAACTACTCAATCTAAGATTTAGGTCAAATGACATTACCTCATTTTTGTTGGATTTTTATCATTCTACAAGTCTCCCTGGATGCCAAGCCTCTTCTATGCTTCTTTTTCCCTCTTCTCTCTTTCTTCTTTTCTTTTGTTCCTCTTATTCTTCTCTTACTCTTCTTCTTTTTTATACTAGAGGCCACTTGTAATTTACCTCTTTAAAGAAAAGTGAAAAAACTTTGAGAAACTTAAAGATTTCATTAGATATGTTCGAGAACTATTCATCCATATTTTTTTCTATATTTTTAACCTATTTATGGTTTTATTTTGGAAAAATATTCAACTCGGATCTCGATCTCAGATTTCCAGTGATATAAAAATTCATAAAAATTGGAGTTCGTATGAAAAAATTACAGCACAAATACTCTGGGCTGTCCGGAGTAGAGCATCGTACCATCTAACATCAAAATTTTCAAAGATTTAGCCGACTGTTCACCAAAGTTATTTCATGAGCAACTACGTGTCCAAACATGATTTATAATGTGTGACACCCGTCCCACGATATAACAGTAGTTGAGATTCCAAGTCGTTATAAATTCTCCCCCCTTAAATAGGATTCGTCATCGAATCCTTTCTAATACTGAGCTTGGTACTACAACTTCTGGGAATTTCTTGGCTTGATATGCCTTATTTGTTTACACATATGAAAAACTTAATTCCTTGAATTTCTCCTTGATATAGAAAATTAGCAAGATATAACTTTATTTCTTAAGATCTGAACTCTTGTTCTTCTTGAACTAGTATCGGGAAGTTACTTATTTCTATCTAACACTCTATGATTGTCTTTTACTTATTTCTTTTTTTCCTTTAAGGCTTAATAATTCTCTTAAGACTTCTTGGGTAACTATTCATTCTATATTTGTCTTCACGAAAATATATTCAACTTGTAGAATCTCAAATGATCTAGTTGCATTTATGCTAATATGGGGTCTATCCACGGTTGTTCTACATGAATTGATTATTTTCATCTCTTATTTCTCTTGCTAGGTTATTACCAACTCTTAGATATCGCTTGGCTTCTGCGATTCCTTACAGGTATCATATTTATATTATATTTTGTACCATATTGAATAATCTTTTGCTATTCTTGGTCTTAAGTATACCTCAAGTTCCTCACTTCCTTTATATAGTATAACTCCCTTAATAGTCTTTCTGAGTGTATCCTCAATCTCTTCTTATCCAACACATTCTCATGCTAAAGGGTGATTTTGTCTCTTAACATTAGGTTTCTTCACGTTCCACCATAACTTGAAATAAAAATATGTAAAGATATTTCTTATTGCTAATAGAAACACTTATCCTAATTCATTTCCAGTTCTACTTGTTCAGTTTGAGCTAGGCATTTATTCTCTTAGTTTGACTACTTAACTGTCTATTTCCTTATTGCTAGCTTCTAATTACGGTCGGGCTTCAACCACTAGGTTCTTCTGTCTTCGTCTTTATATTTGTTGCTAATATAAATCTGATTATCCTTCCTTTGCACTGCCTTGCTCCCCTAACCTTCTTATTCTTAAATTTTCTTTCTTAAATTATTCATATATTCAGATCTTTAGTTTCTTTAGGCATCTCTATGTTGTTCCTTAATAAATCCATTCTTTGTCATATTCTTTTCTTATTACAATCTTATTTCAACATTTATTAAAATATGCTATCTCGTAGTACTACTAATCTTAACTTTATAAAGTTTACTCTTGTACTTGTGTATCTTTGTAGTCATCTATAAAATATCTTTTCCATTATCATTTTACTATGATTGTCGTACCTCCAAGTATTTTACTTGTTTTCTATCTTCTTTTTTGCTTTATTCTATACTTAGGATTTCTGCGGTCTATGTCTCTGTTTCCTCCCCAGAAGGATATCATCTTCTGAATATCACTAGTCATGTCTAATACTATTATTTTGTATTCTTGTTTCTACTAAACTAATACTTTACCTCTTCATCGTTCCAACTAGACAACTTCTCTTCTAAATCTCTCGCTATTTTCCTTTTCTATTATGCTCTTGTACTATATTGAAAATTTTTATGTTTCGGTCTCTTTCCACTATGTATTTACTTGTTCCTATGAGTGTCTTAAGAAGAACTTCAAGGTCTATTTTTATCGCCATTGTCTGACGAGGGTTAGGAAGGTGGGGTTTATTCTAGAGTTTTCTGGTTGTGGTGTTCTCACTAGTTACCCATGCTATAATTGTACGTGCCACTTATCTATGAGCTTAGGACTCTCTTAGCTGTATATCTGGTGTTAACTCCCAAACTTAGGTTCTTCTGCTAAAAGCTACCTGAATTATCTCCTTCAACTTTACTCATTATTTCTCTCTAGCTATTGGTCATACTACTTCTTACTGAGAACCTCCATAAGGCTCATACTCTCTTAAACTCCTACTATGCTCTCCATATTATTCTTCCTTTCTAAGATTTACTATGTTATTTGACTTTCCTCCTTATCCCGGTTTCTTGAATCTCTTAACTCCCCACTTTCTTGGAAACTCCATATCTTAACACATGTTATGGCATCGCTACCAATCCTTTGGTTTGGGTACTATACTTTTACTAATCCTATATAATTTGGGTGTCTAAGTTATTTAAACTCTATATAAGTCGGGTATCTTACTTCTGCATTGCTATGTGTTGCTTACTCTGATTCCTTACTCTTTCAGACCTTTACTTCTTGGATGCTCTCCGTTCTACTATCTTGTTATCTCGTAATTTACCTATCTTATCCCACTTCATTCCTTACTTATTCAAATCATTGATGAGCTCTAAATTAAGGGGTATACACATACTTCCCACTTTTGGTTAGGTGTCTGTACACTTACTAGAGTAGAGGTTATTGAAAGGAAAGATTATCGTTCGCTCTGTCAGAACCTGAATCGACTACTTTATGTCTTAGGGTTCCATAACTTTTATCATCCATTTTTGTGGTCTCATTTACGAAGTTGTATTTACGCTGTGCTACTTATATCACCATCAGTACTGAATTCTCTTATCACTTTTTATTCTCTCCTTACTATTTTCATATTCCACCTCTTATTATAAACCATGCTAGTGAGACTAATGGTGGTTCGTTCTTCTGGCTACTTTCTAGATTTATGCTCTATGATCTAACTATAAGCCACTGTTTTGCTATCTAATCTTCATATCCATACTGGTACTCTTTGTTAAATCCTAAGTCTCTCCTATCTCATAAGTTCGTCCTTTTGAACTTACGTAGACTTCTACTGGTGTTAATATGATCTATGAGTTTCTTCCTAGTACTGGGATTTTGCCAACTTTGACTTGTGTCAATTTTTTAGTCTTTTATCTTTAAAACCTCATTGGTTCCTTTCTGGATAAATGACTTCACGAGATCAACTGTCCTTGTCTCAAAATGCAGTATTACGAGTATTGAGCTTTCTTTACGGTTAGCTTTATCTAAGTTGGTAGAGAATGAGGAAGGAATCCACATATCACTCAACATCGGCCTACTTGTTATGATACTCTGTATCCTGATAGGGTTTATTATTCATGCGAGATAAATATGAGATTGGTTCCATTAGTGAAGCTTCCTTAACTGGTATAACTGAGGGACGAAAATCTAGATAGTTAAGGGCTTTGTCTATTGAATTCTTAAGTTTAAACAACCAAGAATTTCCACTAATGACCTCCATTTATCTGCTTACGAGCCTAAATTTAAAAATATGGATTTCTCTAAATCTTTATGGCATCTCATATTCATTGGAACTACCATATATTTTCTGATTTATTTCCTCTCTTATACTTCTTACTATCTTTTGCTATTCAGAGTACTTGCTATCTATACAAGATATTCATAGTCTATAGGTTTAACTTGAAGGAACTTCCTAAGGAAGGAAAGATTCTTATAGAAGAGAAGGAATCTTATATAGATCTATTTGGAATTCTTACTCTTACTCAGGCTTACTATATCCTTTATTGTTATAGGTTCTAGTATTCTCTTTATCCACTATTTTTGTATCTTTTCCACTTAGTGTCTCTGGTTACTTGAACATCTATATATTTTCCCTTTCTTTTCTTTATAGTTTTTATTTTCTCTTCCTACTTTCCTGGGTTGGTATCCTTAGAACTTTACCATTTCATTCTGCCTCTTTACCTGCCACTAGCTGTTTAAGCATCTATGTATCTTTTCTTTCTTTCTTATAGCTTTCTATTCCCACTCCATTAAGTAACTATTCTTAGTACTTGTATTTTCTAGTTTCGTAACTTAACTTAATCTTGTACTAATAATTTCGAATAATGTTGGACAATTATGACCCATAGCATCACTATTTGTACAGAACATGGTTTTATTGTACAAATTAACAGGGTGACAAAGGAAACTGCTCTTTTATCATTTGTAATTAGATTACTTGAATATATAAATGATAGAAGTCCTTATGATTAGTTCCAGATTATAAGACATGAGACAATATCAATCCACTAAGGTTTAATCATTAAATATCCCTAGTCGTAGTATTATCGAGACTGGACATCGATAATGCAGAATAGACTAGTATTGCACTTGTGCGCGTTGTGGGAGCATAACGGCATAGTTCTCATATATTTAAGTTTTGGATGCTTATGCAAGTGTGATAGGAGGTTGTGTTTACCGATGGTACGGGAACAGCTTCGCTCCGGATAGACCCCACAGAATCCATTGGTTGTATGACAATGTGTCTATGGGAATCCGATTCAGGGTAGTGTATTTGGTCTTAACCTGAGACTTGCATCGCTAATACTTGCGACAATCATTATGCTTTAGTTTTGGTCGTCCGAGACTTTAACAGGTTCTGTTTACGCCTCTTCTGGGCTTATTGAGAATCGTAGAGTATTGGGTGTGATGTCAAGATGAAAGTATCAATTCAGTCATATGACGATGATAATCACGCAGAGATACAGAACTGGCACTCTAGGGTGTTACAACCATCGGGATAATGTGACAACGTCATGATTATCCTATAAAGAGACTAGTTATTGGGATCCGATATATGTTTCGTACGGGGCAGACACTACTCCAGCCCTAGACCTTGCATGTAACATTTGATACTGGATCGCAATACGCAATACTACGCCTGACATAGATTGTATATTCCATTAAGAATATTTCTGGAGAATTTGGTAGGCACGGTGCTTTGCTAGAAGCCAATCATGTCTTGTAAATTGGTAAACACGTGGTACGAGGTACGTACTTAATCGGATATTTTGATAACCAGATTTACTGTTAACATATCCATGGGTCTCTTGGGTCGCTTCCCAAAGATTCACCTATGATAGTTGACTCGAATTAGAATTAATCTGGGATTAATTAAGAGAGAGAAAATTAATCTGGGATTAATTGAGGCATTATTTAATCTGGGATTAAATGTGTTCGGAAGAGAGAGAACGTAATTAATTTGGAATTAATCAGTAAAACAAATTTAATAGTTAAATTTGATTTTTTTATATTTAATTTATTCATATGGGCTAAAATTAATATATTGGATATATTAATTGGAATTAGATTTCATTACGAAATTAAATTCAGACTTTAATACGAGCGAACGAATTAATTCGTAAACGACATTCGTAATATATTTACGAGATGTCGTTATTTAATTAAATTAGATTTAATTATTTAGCGACAAAAATTTGTTTAATCGGATTAAACGAATCCGAGCCGCGGAAAACATTCGTAGAAACAGTTTGAATTTTGAATTCAAAAGTGGGGCCCACTTCACATGTGGTAGTTGGGAGAGTGGTTGGCATTTATGCCAAACCACCCATTTTCCAACTACTTAGAAATGGTTTTGGTGAAACCAAAAACCCAATCACATTGTTTAGGTGAAAATGGTAAATGGTTTTTACCAAAAGCCATCTCTCTCTCTTTTTTTTTCAAACACAACACAAAAAACTCACAAACCCTAGAACATGTAATGGGAGTGAGCCTCACCTCTTCTTCCTTTTGATTTTGTTGCAAGATCAAAGAAGCTAGCACTTCAAGGAGTCTTCTAAGGTGATAGGGAAACAACTTCAAGAGTTGGAATCAACACTTTAAGCTTGGAGCTTCAAGAACACAACTCAAATTTTGAAAGTCTAATCTGATCATTGTAAGTCATTCCGTAACTTTTAATGACTTTATCACTCATAATATGCTTAATAGATCTTTGGCATGTTCTAGGAACACTAGCAAATAATCATGGAATGATTTGTAACTAAAGTAAGAATTACTTATCGGGAAGCAACTCAAGTAGAATTGGTAATGCTTACTAACATGTCTATGGAGCTTGATGATGTACTCGAGGATCAAATATTGGAGAGGTAATGCCTTATATACTAGAATCTCGATGATACTATGCACTCTGCCCACTGCAGTCACTGACTCTATAGACCAAGCTCTGATACCATCTTTGTAACATCCCCAATTCGGGAGATGCTATTGGTAGGGAATAGGCCGTACTATCCCTCTAAGCCACTGACTTTCTAATTACAAACAATACTGATACTTTTATCAACATAATTTCATATATGGGACTAATACCCAAATCCACAATATAGCTCGTAATATAATATATATACAACTTAATAGACAATATCATAAATGTTACAACTCTATACATGAATACTCATACTTAACTCTATTATACAAATATCTAAGACGAAATTTACTCGACTTGACCAAACTCTATTTCTGAATTGACCTGGTGGACCGAATACCTTAATGACTGCCATCGGTATCCATCCTACTGAGCTCGTCCTTTGAGTAACTTGTAAAATAAATAAACTTGGAGTGGGCGGTTACATCGTTTGAGCGATCTAACTGAGTGGACGGTTTAAAAATGAAAACTGAAATACTATATTAAAACTCATGTTTAGAAATTAAATCGGATTTTTTCTAAAAACTTTTCTTTCCTAAAACCAGTTCTCTTTCTAGAAACCTTTGTGAAAATCTTTTCTGAAACTCTCTTTTAATGCTGCTGTTTCTGAAAACTTTTTCTCTGAAAAATTATTTCTGAAATCTGTATCTGCAAACTGATCTCTGAAAAGCGTTTTCTAATAATAATAATAATTTATTATTATTATTATTATTATTATTATTATTATTATTATTATTTTATAGAAAATGAAAAATAAAATTATTACTTGTTTGGTTTGAAGGAAAAATGAAGTTTTTGAGAGAAGTTTTGAGAGAAAAATTATTTTTTTATTACAGAAATGATCTCATTTACAAGACACTATATATACTAACTAACATTGAGTTAACTAGCTAATTTACGTTCATATGCATTTGCTGGAAGACTCCATGCTGACACCTTATTGGTGGCGAAGAAGGTGCATAACTTTGTGTAAAAAATAAACAAAACCTAGCAACAAAAATAAAAAAAACACGAAATTTTTTTGCAAACAACCACACCTGATTTTAATTATCCATTCATAGTCTTTGCATTTTGTCCAAGTTTCCAAAACCTTGCACTAGTGCTATGTCCATACAGAAATTCTCAGGTGCGGATACAATGTTTAACTTTGAGTTGAATGAGACTCTTAAGCCTGAATTGATTACTGCCTTTTTGTTTTCATTATACTACAAAAAATATGGCATTTAACATCGAAAACAATCGACGCCAACAGTAAATAGCGTCAAAATATTTCGATGTCAAAATTAGACGCTAAAATATGGACGAGAATGACAATTAGCGTCAAAATAGATATTATCGATGCTAAAATCTATTAGTTTGCGTCCAATTTATTTCGACTAAAAAATAAGAGTTTCCGACGCTATAGTTCATATATTGCGACGAAAGTATCCGACCTTAAAAATGAGACTTTTAGCATCGCTTACATTCGACGCTAAAAAAAATAATATTTGTATACTTTTAGCGTCGAAGTTTAACCTGTTAGCGACGCCTAATTTCGACGCAAAAAAGTAATTTTAGCGTCGAAATATTCGACGATAAAAGTATATAAATAATATTTTATTTATTTATTTTACCGTCACATACCTTCAACGTAAAAAGTTTAAAAATATTCTTTAAAAAATTATTATTTTACATAATTTTGCACTAAAATATTCAATTTAATATTTAAAAAAATTTATTTTTCAAAAAAAGTTACCGATAATAGCACAATTAGGAAATATCTAATAATTATTTTGTTATTATAATGAAAACTTATTAAGAAAAATACATAGTATATTAAAACTATCTGTTTAGAATGTTATACAAATAGAAATAAAATTTATTACTGCTGTGACCGGGGGGGTGCTCGAGCCCGATGCCCCCGGCAGAGTGAGGCTTCCAACATCTCCAGAAAGGCCGTATTTCTGATCGAATTGCTCCAACTTTTTTTCATGGTCCACCTTTACCTGTAGAGTTCCTCCAGAGTCTTCATCAGCTCATCTTGGGTGGTGGCTAGTGTTGAGTTTCTATTAGGTCCCAAGATCAAATCAATGCATGAAATTATGTAAACACATCAACGGAGGTAGCGGAATACTCACATCGATCGGTTGAGTCGATTTGGAGACGATTCGAAGCCAAAAAGTCCACTGCATTACACCCCACTGCAGCAGTCCACTCTTTAAAAATTCAGTTTTGAGCTGAGAAAACGGAGCTCCAAGCCTCGTCCGACGGATCCCGGCTCATGGGTGAACCTCCCTACCACCTTCGCAAGACTCGTATGTGTGCTAGCACATGAATTTTCACCATGAAAACCCACTCTTGCTCCCCTATAATGCACGCCAAAACAGATTCAAAACAGTGAAGAATGGGCTGGTTTGGGCGTGAGAGACATGAGAGAGATGAGAGAGAAATGTGTTTGTTAACTTAATAAAATGTAAAGCAATTGATTATATTATATATTTTCCAAAAATAAATAATCAATTTTCATTTAATTTTATCAAATAAATCAAATGAATCTTGAAGCCAAATCCATAAAGTTTCCCTCCAAAATGCTTTAACACTTTATGTCAAGTCCATCACTATTCACATCAACTTTAAGTCATGTCAACTTTAAGTCATGTCTTTCAATCAATCACATCACAATCAATCACATCACTCAAAGTGACATTGATTTGACGCTTGATGTGACGATTGATTTGACGCTTAATGTGACTTGCGTCGCCGCACTCGAATTCGAAATACGAATGCGCTCGCAATCACACTCGGGCTCGGGTTCGCTAATTCTAAATTAACGATTTTTCCGTCGCGTCGTAATTAAGTGATTACGCCTAGCGAATTCACTATTCACGTCGCTAACGAATTAATTCTAAATTAATTCGTTTGCCCGAATTAAAATCTAATTTTAATTCCGCGTCGAAATCTAATTTCGCTTAATATATCGAATATATTAATTCATCGATTAATTCCAAATTAATCATTATCTCTCTCTCGACGATATTTTATCCTAGATAAAATATCTCCGTAATTAATCCTAGATTAATTTTCTCTCTCTTCTATATAATCCCAGATTATTCAAGAGTGCGAGTTGTGCGTCATCGGTGGATTATCGGGAAGCGACCCATGAGATCTCCGGATAAGTTGGCTATAAATACGGTCGTCGGTGTAACCGAATCACGTACGTACCAAGTACTACGTTCTACCGATTTATGCGACAAGGTCAACTCCTAGCAAAGCACCAAGTCAACCAATTCTCCGGACATATCCTTTTAAGAATATTTAGATCTATATCAAGCGTAGTATACTCACGTATTGTGCATATCGGCCCAGTATCGGATAGTCACGTGTTAGGGCTGGGGCTGGATAAGTGTCTGCCCCGTCCGAAACACATATCGGATGTCTGGTAACTAGTCTCTATAATCGGATATTCATGACCTGGTCATAATATCACGATTGGATGCGCATCACTTAAGAGCACTAATACCGTATCCTGCGTGACATCATCTCCACTATGACTGGAGTGATACTTCCGTCTCGACATCACACCCAATACTCTACGACTCTCTGATAAACCCAGAAGTGGTAGACACAAGAACCGGTCAAAGCCCCCAACCACCAAATCCAAAGTTTATCGATTATCGTAAGTATTAGCGATGCAAGTCTCAGGTTAAGACTATACACACCTACCTTGATTTCGGCCTCCCATAGACACATATTCATAATACCAATGGGATTCCGAAGGGGTCTATCCAGAGCGAAGCTGTTTCCCGTACCATCGGTGAAACACGACCTCCTATCGCACTTGCATAAGTCTCCAACACTTATATATATGAGAACTATGCCGTTGTGCCCTCACAACGCGCACAAGTGCAATACTAGCCTATTCCGCATTATCGATGTCCAGTCTCGATAATACTACGGCTAGGGATATTTAATGATTAATCCTTCGTGGACTGATACTGTCTCATATCATCTCAATCCAGGAACTAATCATAGGGACCTCTCTCATTTATATATCTATGGTGATCTAATCACAAATGATGAGAGTGCAATTTCCTTGTTACATAGTTAATTTGCTACAACAACACAATGATCTGTGCAAATAGTGACGCTATGGGTCATATTATCCAACAATCTCCCACTTGGCACGTAGCGAGTCACTCAAGTGTTCCAACACTTGAACTATGTAAGGTTCGCTCAAATTGCTGAGGAAAGGTTTTCGTCAGCGGATTTGTTTCGATTATCGTCTGACGCGATTTACACGATCATCACATCGCCACGATGTATGATCCAAACGAATCAGATGATATAGAAGTATATATCTGGACGTCGATGAGATTAAGATTTAGACCTAATTCCTTAGCCTGTGCTGACGCCTAGTTCAGCTGCTAACAGAACTATATCTAATCTAATTAGATTTATGTTCGATCCAAATGGCTTCTTTGCTGCCTCAGCTGCAGCAATAATCCGTATCCGTATTTGTTGTTTATTCGGCAACAGTTATCTTGCTTGGAATATTTCCAGCTCACTGTCCCGTTATTCAAACTTTATAGTACCGTAGTAGTATTTAATAGTTTGGAAACTTGCAGCGGTGATCCCAGTCACTTCAAGTTCTCCTTCTCCATAGTTTAAGACAGCATCTTTAGTTCTCTAAGATACTAACAGATGTTCTCAATTTCAATTTAGTGACTATCACTAGGATTGACCCGATTGTGACTCCATATGCTCGAAGCGTATGAGACACCAATACAAGTACATTTTAAATGTACGATTTCCCAGAGAGTGTTAACAAACTCCAAATCTATCCCAGTAGATCTTTATTCCTTGAATAAAGGTTGTTACTCCCCAGAATTCTACGGAGAATTTCTATTTGAAAGAATATCTATGAAAGCCAAGCTTTCACCATTGTATTATGGGAATTTCACTGTTAGTGCGCCCTCCCACTAACCTCCTTATATACACAAGAAATTATTCGTTTTGAGTCAAATCATAAACTATTATGATTATTTCAAAACGACAGTTCCAAGAATCCTATGCTTGCATTGATCCAAACATGGATCGAATAACCCGCAAACCTTGTTTGTCGGTTATACAAAATCGTCAGAATGTTATAAACATTCTCCAAAAGGTTTCCTTTTCAGGAAAGCGATTTTGATTTATAACTGACACATTTCATAAATGAAATATACAGTTATTTTCAAGCATTTTCAAAATGGATTTACCATGGCAACAGGTAAAAGGTTGAACCGTTATTAACACAATGTTGATAACGATACCTTTCCGTCAAAAGCCCAGCTTTGTACGTTGGTATGTTGCCATCCATGTATGTCTTCCTTGAAGACGTTTAATGTACCAATAGGCACAATGCCTTATGGTACAATAACTAGTATCCAAAACAGTTGTTATACATGGAATCCATTTCGGATTAATGGCACTTTGCCATAACGGGGAGTCGATACCTCGTATCACTTCCTCAAAATGTAGTCGGATGGTATGCCTCCATAAGATTGACATCTTCATGGGGCGAGATCAGAAACCCATACCCGAGGTTGTTTTCTGACTCTATCCGATCTACTAGTTTCTTGTGTATTTGAAGATTAATGGTATAGATTCATCATAGATGAACTATTTGTGTTCCATTAAGGACTTCGTGCCTTGAACAGTGTTACTCCAATTTTCATCGAGTATCACTATCCTCCCACTGACCACTGCATATCGGTATTCCTCTCAGGAAAACCGCATGGTGAGCAACAATTACATTGTTCTCATGTGGGATTTATAAGTACTATACTTAAGGTTTCCCTTAGGATAACCTATATAGGCACTTATCCAATTTGGGTCCTTCGTTTGGTATAAACCAAACGTTATGCCTGGCATACCCAAATTATCAGGAATGAGAAACCCCGTTTCTTTCCTGTTCATATCCTATATGATATCTGTCAAACAGATTTATATGGAACCTTATTCTAAATAAGTTTTGCACTGTTAATTCATATCCTATTTGAAGGAAATAGTAGCTCAGAGCGACTCGTGATAAACCTTATCATGTCCAACAAAATTTGGTTTTTGGTTCGGACACACCGTCTAACTGACGTGTCACGGAAGGAGTCCTTATATGAAAGAATACTATACTCTTTCATGTACGTATGAAACTTACTGCTTAAGTAATTTCCTTTACGGTCTAACCGTGGCGGAATAATACTATAGCCGATCTGTTTATATACTTCGTGTCGAAACTTCAAAAGTTTCCGATCTGTGTTCTTCAAAAGAAACACATAACCATAACGTAATGCCACATTCGTTAAGGTCACGAAATATTCATGTTCACATCTAGCCTAGCTAGATATGGGCCCACTAACTTCACCATGAATAGGGCTAACAGATCGGTGGCCCTTTTACTATTACCAAGTAAATAGTATTTTAGGTATTTATCCTAATAAACTAGATTCGTAGACCTTATTTGAATAGTCAAATCAGTCCTAGTACCCACTCTTCAAAAGTGTGGATATACGATTCTCGTTTAATTGTGTCCTAGACAACAATGCCACAAATAAGTCTCATTGATCAAATCAATTTGAGCTATTTATTTGTCATTTTATATGTTTGAGATTTTATATTCAAAATATAAAAATGTTATTAACATCTAATGTATTTATCTCAGTATCATCTTTATATAATGAAACACTTTAGTGTTCTAGAATATAAAGGTTTTATCCGCAACGGATCAAACACTGATATCGAGATAATGTTTCTAGTCAAACTAGTTACATCATAACATTTCCTAATTTAAGTACATACCCTAAGGGTAGTTCCTAAACTTAGGTATCTACGGTCGAAACAGCGACTTTCGTCCCGTTTCCGATTCGCAGAGAAATCTCGGCTTGAAGTCAGTATCCAACTCACAGCGGATTCTGAACATCAATACATATATGTATTATGTACCACACTAAGTATTTAAAATCCAATTTCAATACTATTAGTGAACATAACTTTGACAAATATTTTTAAAGTTAGAGCCTCGCCCCTTCTTTAATTCCTTCGTGTCTTCCATATCCAAATGGTAGTCACTTTGGGATATGTCAATTATCTTTTCAATATTTCACAAACCTTTGGCCAAGCCTTGGGTTTCGGAATATCGAAACGATGTGCACCTTGCGCAATATGCCCAATTGCAAACTTTGACTTTTCTCCACTAGAATAGTCAATTAATTCTCTAAGAATTTTAGTTGCAATTTAATACTTTTAAATCTAAAGATAGATTTATTATAAGTATTTAATTAAGCACTAAAGTCATCATCACATAAATCTTCCAAAGATTTTATGCTCTACTATTTGCTTAATTACGGGCTTAGTTACAATAAGTTATTTTATCAAATAAATTAACATATTATTAATTCCCAATTGAATATTAAATCATTTAAAACATAAATCCCAAGGATTATATATATATTTTAAATATTTAACTTTTCGATTCTTTCTTGATTTTGATAGTCCAACTATTTAATCAATTTAATAAGGTACTATTTATTATAATGATTACAATAATCCAATTATTTAATCAACTATAATTTTAATATTGATTACTATAATCCAATTATAAAACCAACTATCATTTTAATTCAATTATATTGATTACTATAATCCAATTATAAAATCAACTATATATTGAATGAGTTTGTATATAGTCCCACTATATAAATTTTTTTAAAACAACGTAATATATTGACGAATGATATTTGTTTGAGCGTATATGGCGAGTAATTGAACGAATGTTGCAAATTCAATACTTGCCTCCCACTATTTTTTGTCGAGCCTCTAACCCTCTGTGGAGTACTCGGGAAACCGCGTTTCCTAGTGGGCTAGGATCCTGTCAAATAACATACAACCTTGACTTTGGCCAACAAGCTGTATGCTATTAACCAGGTAGATCTCACAGATCAATTGGATCGAATCCAATTCCTAGATCCGGTTAGGTGGACATCCAAGTCCTAAACATATTACATATGCCAATGTATCTAATACATTTTCTAACCTTATCCTCCGAATCATCTAGGCCTTGGCTTTGGCACAACAAACCTAATGACTCCATTTAAGCGGGACCCATTGACAAGGAAAGTTTCGTAATCAATGTCTTTGGACAAGAAGTGATCTTGACTTTGGCCAACAAATCACAACTTGGACTAGACACCGATGTGGTACAAAACTTTCATGATTCAAATACATCCAATTGACAAGGTCTTGACTTTGGCCAACAAACCAATGCCAATCAGATCTTGAACAAGAATCATTCAATGGAAGGATAATCGCTTAATATTAAACGAGGGTTTTTTTTTCGCGTGCAAATTGGCTACCAATTTAATTATCTTTGTTAGGTCTCATCATCATACACCCTTAAGCATGCATTCTAAACACATAATAAAGCGAGTATGAAATAAAATAATAACGATATGCGGATGGATATTTAACACATTGATCCTAGATCAAATCTCTCCCTTTCTCACTCAAGCTAGCACTAGTATTACTTCTACCCGTTACACTACACTTCTAAAGAAACCTCATATACATAGAGGGGAATAGGTGAGAAGAGAATACAAGAGAAAGAAGGTGATAAGGCTGGACACGCAGGTCCAATTTAATAAATCGAATTTATTACAACAATTTCTAAAATTGCCCACCCATCTAATATCCATGATATACATTATTCATTCAACACAACCAAGTATTCACACATATAAGCATGCTATCAATCAATCTAATCAAATTAATTAATCTGATAATTAAGTGATCATCCAATGTTCAAACAACGATTTGATTTTGATCGAGTCAAACTCGTTTTTGCGAATAAGTACTTAAAGTACGAATTCATGAATTAAATTAAACTACATTATTAAATCTAATTTAACATGTATTAATACTAATTCACTATTCAATTCCAAATTAAATATTACACTTTATTTAATAAAACTTTTACGATTTAAATTCCAAATCTAATCGTAACGCGTCTCAAAGACCGATTAACGTCCAACGTCAATTCAATTAAAGTCCAATGGGCTTTTGATTGATTTCTTAAGGCGTGGACTTTTGGTCAACTCGGGTCAAACCGATAACCAAAGTCCAATCCGGGATTTACCCCATAAGCCCATAAATCAATCTTGGCCCATTAGGCCCAATTGAACTTTAAAGGTTCATTAAGTCGCATTTGGGCTTTATGGTTAAGGTTTTAGGCCCAATTGGATCCAATCCATTTGGCCTAAACCAAACTTGATAAATCAAGCCCAATAGGCCCAATTACAACAATCAAGCCCAAATCCAATTAAGCCTAAATAATTAAATTACACTAATCCAATTACGCAATTTATTACCTAAAGTGCGTTACATGATTAATCGACTAAAACAATATTTCTAAAACACAATATTACTCCAATTAATCATGCTAAATTCATTATCACATGTCAAACACACAATATGAAAAATCAAACCCATTTACATGCTTTTAAGTCTCGGCCAAAAGAGGGATTTTGTGTCCGATTCGGTTTCGATCCAATCGATCCTACAATCGACATCAAATCACCATCCTAAATGATTTCACACACATCCAATGTCACAAAATCAAAAAATCCAAGACATTAGGGGCATTTACACATTCGGCCAAGGTGATGGAATTTGGGGTTTTTGTCCAATTCGATATCCAATCCAATTCGATTCAAATTAACGTCAACCTAATCGATTCTAACTCATCAAATGAATCAAAAATCAAAAAATCCAAGATCCAAAAATCCCATGAACATTCGGCCAACATGTCATATTTGGGGAAAATTATTCCAAATGGATTTTCAACAAATTGATCCAACCAATATGCAATTAAACATCATTTAAACATGCTCAATCAAACAATTTAACCAAATCATGCTCAAAATCAATTTACCCAAATTTTAAATCCCTAAAATTTCATGCTTGCAACTATAGCTCATGATGCCATTGTTGAGTTTCTATTAGGTCCCAAGATCAAATCAATGCATGAAATTATGTGTAAACACATCAACGGAGGTAGCGGAATACTCACATCGATCGGTTGAGTCGATTTGGAGACG
Source organism: Zanthoxylum bungeanum (assembly GCA_019454045.1). NCBI lineage: Eukaryota > Viridiplantae > Streptophyta > Magnoliopsida > Sapindales > Rutaceae > Zanthoxylum > Zanthoxylum bungeanum. The sequence continues at coordinate 11,960 of SKCR01046905.1, read as the reverse complement.
ATTCGAAGCCAAAAAGTCCACTGCATTACACGCCCACTGCAGCAGTCCACTCTTTAAAAATTTCAGTTTTGAGCTGAGAAAACGGAGCTCCAAGCCTCGTCCGACGGATCCCGGCTCATGGGTGAACCTCCCTACCACCTTCGCAAGACTCGTAGTGTGCTAGCACATGAATTTTCACCATGAAAACCCACTCTTGCTCCCCTATAATGCACGCCAAAACAGTTCAAAACAGTGAAAATGGGCTGGTTGGGCGTGAGAGAGAGACATGAGAGAGATGAGAGAGAAATGTGTTTGTTAACTTAATAAAATGTAAAGCAATTTGATTATATATATTTTCCAAAAATAATAATCAATTTTCATTTAATTTTATCAAATAAATCAAATGAATCTTGAAGCCAAATCCATAAAGTATTTCCTCCAAAATGCTTTAACACTTTATGTCAAGTCCATCACTATTCACATCAACTTTAAGTCATGTCACTTTAAGTCATGTCTTTCAATCAATCACATCAATCAATCAATCATCACTCAAAGTGACATTTGATTTGACGCTTGATGTGACGATTGATTTGACGCTTGATGTGACTTGCGTCGCCGCACTCGAATTCGAAATACGAATGCGCTCGCAATCACACTCGGGCTCGGGTTCGCTAATTCTAAATTAACGATTTTTCCGTCGCGTCGTAATTAAGTGATTACGCCTAGCGAATTCACTATTCACGTCGCTAACGAATTAATTCTAAATTAATTCGTTCGCCCGAATTAAAATCTAATTTTAATTCCGCGTCGAAATCTAATTTCGTTTAATATATCGAATATATTAATCATCGATTAATTCCAAATTAATCGTTATCTCTCTCTCGACGATATTTTATCCTAGATAAAATATCTCCGTAATTAATCCTAGATTAATTTTCTCTCTCTTCTATATAATCCCAGATTATTCAAGAGTGCGAGTTGTGCGTCATCGGTGGATTATCGGGAAGCGACCCATGAGATCTCCGGATAAGTTGGCTATAAATACGGTCGTCGGTGTAACCGAATCACGTACGTACCAAGTACTACGTTCTACCGATTTACGAGACAAGGTCAACTCCTAGCAAAGCACCAAGTCACCCAATTCTCCGGACATATCCTTTTAAGAATATTTAGATCTATATCAAGCGTAGTATACTCACGTATTGTGCATATCGGCCCAGTATCGGATAGTCACGTGTTAGGGCTGGGGCTGGATAAGTGTCTGCCCCGTCCGAAACACATATCGGATGTCTGGTAACTAGTCTCTATAATCGGATATTCATGACCTGGTCATAATATCACGATTGGATGCGCATCACTTAAGAGCACTAATACCGTATCCTGCGTGACATCATCTCCACTATGACTGGAGTGATACTTCCGTCTCGACATCACACCCAATACTCTACGACTCTCTGATAAACCCAGAAGTGGTAGACACAGAACCGGTCAAAGCCCCCAACCACCAAATCCAAAGTTTATCGATTATCGTAAGTATTAGCGATGCAAGTCTCAGGTTAAGACTATACACACCTACCTTGATTTCGGCCTCCCATAGACACATATTCATAATACCAATGGGATTCCGAAGGGGTCTATCCAGAGCGAAGCTGTTTCCCGTACCATCGGTGAAACACGACCTCCTATCGCACTTGCATAAGTCTCCAACACTTATATATATGAGAACTATGCCGTTGTGCCCTCACAACGCGCACAAGTGCAATACTAGCCTATTCCGCATTATCGATGTCCAGTCTCGATAATACTACGGCTAGGGATATTTAATGATTAATCCTTCGTGGACTGATACTGTCTCATATCATCTCAATCCAGGAACTAATCATAGGGACCTCTCTTCATTTATATATCTATGGTGATCTAATCACAAATGATGAGAGTGCAATTTCCTTGTTACATAGTTAATTTGCTACAACAACACAATGATCTGTGCAAATAGTGACGCTATGGGTCATATTATCCAACAATCTCCCACTTGGCACGTAGCGAGTCACTCAAGTGTTCCAACACTTGAACTATGTAAGGTTCGCTCAAATTGCTGAGGAAAGGTTTTCGTCAGCGGATTTGTTCCGATTATCGTCTGACGCGATTTACACGATCATCACATCGCCACGATGTATGATCCAAACGAATCAGATGATATAGAAGTATATATCTGGATCGTCGATGAGACCTTTAATTCCTTAGCCTGTGCTGACGCCTAGTTCAGCTGCTAACAGAACTATATCTAATCTAATTAGATTTATGTTCGATCCAAATGGCTTCTTTGCTGCCTCAGCTGCAGCAATAATCCGTATCCGTATTTGTTGTTTATTCGGCAACAGTTATCTTGCTTGGAATATTTCCAGCTCACTGTCCCGTTATTCAAACTTTATAGTACCGTAGTATTTAATAGTTTGGAAACTTGCAGCGGTGATCCCAGTCACTTCAAGTTCTCCTTCTCCATAGTTTAAGACAGCATCTTTAGTTCTCTAAGATACTAACAGATGTTCTCAATTTCAATTTAGTGACTATCACTAGGATTGACCCGATTGTGACTCCATATGCTCGAAGCGTATGAGACACCAATACAAGTACATTTTAAATGTACGATTTCCCAGAGAGTGTTAACAAACTCCAAATCTATCCCAGTAGATCTTTATTCCTTGAATAAAGGTTGTTACTCCCCAGAATTCTACGGAGAATTTCTATTGAAAGAATATCTATGAAAGCCAAGCTTTCACCATTGTATTATGGGAATTTCACTGTTAGTGCGCCCTCCCACTAACCTCCTTATATACACAAGAATTATTTCGTTTTGAGTCAAATCATAAACCATTATGATTATTTCAAAACGACAGTTCCAAGAATCCTATGCTTGCATTGATCCAAACATGGATCGAATAACCCGCAAACCTTGTTTGTCGGTTATACAAAATCGTCAGAATGTTATAAACATTCTCCAAAAGGTTTCCTTTTCAGGAAAGCGATTTTGATTTATAACTGACACATTTCATAAATGAAATATACAGTTATTTTCAAGCATTTTCAAAATGGATTTACCATAGCAACAGGTAAAAGGTTGAACCGTTATTAACACAATGTTGATAACGATACCTTTCCGTCAAAAGCCCAGCTTTGTACGTTGGTATGTTGCCTTCCATGTATGTCTTCCTTGAAGACGTTTAATGTACCAATAGGCACAATGCCTTGTGGTACAACAACTAGTATCCAAAACAGTTGTTATACATGGAATCCATTTCGGATTCATGGCACTTTGCCATAACGGGGAGTCGATACCTCGTATCACTTCCTCAAAACGTAGTCGGATGGTACACCTCCATAAGATTGACATCTTCATGGGGCGAGATCAGAAACCCATACCCTAGGTTGTTTTCTGACTCTATCCGATCTACTAGTTTCTTGTGTATTTGAAGATTAATGGTATAGATTCATCATAGATGAACTATTTGTGTTCCATTAAGGACTTCGTGCCTTGAACAGTGTTACTCCGATTTTCATCGAGTATCACTATCCTCCCACTGACCACTGCATATCGGTATTCCTCTCAGGAAAACCGCATGGTGAGCAACAATTACATTGTTCTCATGTGGGATTTATAAGTACTATACTTAAGGTTTCCCTTAGGATAACCTATATAGGCACTTATCCAATTTGGGTCCTTAGTTTGGTATAAACCAAACGTTATGCCTGGCATACCCAAATTATCAGGAATGAGAAACCTCGTTTCTTCCTGTTCATATCCTATATGATATCTGTCAAACAGATTTATATGGAACCTTATTCTAAATAAGTTTTGCACTGTTAATACATATCCTATTGAAGGAAATAGTAGCTCAGAGCGACTCGTGATAAACCTTATCATGTCCAACAAAATTTGGTTTTTGGTTCGGACACACCGTCTAACTGACGTGTCACGGAAGGAGTCCTCATATGAAAGAATACCGTACTCTTTCATGTACGTATGAAACTTACTGCTTAAGTAATTTCCATTACGGTCTAACCGTGGCGGAATAATACTATAGCCGATCTGTTTATATACTTCGTGTCGAAACTTCAAAAGTTTCCGATCTGTGTTCTTCAAAAGAAACACATAACCATAACGTAATGCCACATCGTTAAGGTCACGAAATATTCATGTTCACATCTAGCCTAGCTAGATATGGGCCCACTAACTTCACCATGAATAGGGCTAACAGATCGGTGGCCCTTTTACTATTACCAAGTAAATAGTATTTTAGGTATTTAACCTAATAAACTAGATTCGTAGACCTTATTTGAATAGTCAAATCAGTCCTAGTACCCACTCTTCAAAAGTGTGGATATACGATTCTCGTTTAATTGTGTCCTAGACAACAATGCCACAAATAAGTCTCATTGATCAAATCAATTTGAGCTATTTATTTGTCATTTTTATGTTTGAGATTTTATATTCAAAATATAAATTATGTTATTAACATCTAATGTATTTATCTCAGTATCATCTTTATATAATGAAACACTTTAGTGTTCTAGAATATAAAGGTTTTATCCGCAACGGATTAAACACTGATATAGAGATAATGTTCTAGTCAAACTAGTTACATCATAATTTCCTAATTTAAGTACATACCCTAAGGGTAGTTCCTAAACTTAGGTATCTACGGTCGAAACAGCGACTTTCGTCCCGTTTCCGATTCGCAGAGAAATCTCGGCTTGAAGTCAGTATCCAGCTCACAGCGGATTCTGAACATCAATACATATATGTATTATGTACCACACTAAGTATTTAAAATCCAATTTCAATACTAGTAGTGAACATAACTTTGACAAATATTTTTAAAGTTAGAGCCTCGCCCCTTCTTTAATTCCTTCGTGTCTTCCATATCCAAATGGTAGTCACTTTGGGATATGTCAATTATCTTTTCAATATTTCACAAACCTTTGGCCAAGCCTTGGGTTTCGGAATATCGAAACGATGTGCACCTGTTGCAATATGCCCAATTGCAAACTTTGACTTTTCTCCACTAGAATAGTCATTAATTCTCTAAGAATTTTAATTGCAATTTATACTTTTAAATCTAAAGATAGATTTATTATAAGTATTTAATTAAGCACTAAAGTCATCATCACATAAATCTTCCAAAGATTTTATGCTCTACTATTTGCTTAATTATGGGCTTAGTTATAATAAGTTATTTTATCAAATAAATTAACCTATTATTAATTCCCAATTGAATATTAAATCATTTAAAACATAAATCCCAAGGATTATATATTTTAAATATTTAACTTTTCAATTCTTTCTTGATTTTAATAGTCCAACTATTTAATCAATTTAATAAGGTACTATTTATTATAATGATTACAATAATCCAATTATTTAATCAACTATAATTTTAATATTGATTACTATAATCCAATTATAAAATCAACTATCATTTTAATTCAATTATATTGATTACTATAATCCAATTATAAAATCAACTATATATTGAATGAGTTTGTATATAGTCCAACTATATAAATTTTTTTAAAACAACGTAAATATTGACGAATGATATTTGTTTGAGCGTATATGGCGAGTAATTGAACGAATGTTGCAAATTCAATACTTGCCTCCCACTATTTTTCGTCGAGCCTCTAACCCTCTGTGGAGTACTCGGGAAACCGCGTTTCCTAGTGGGCTAGGATCCTGTCAAATAACATACAACCTTGACTTTGGCCAACAAGCTGTATGCTATTCAACCAGGTAGATCTCACAGATCAATTGGATCCAATCCAATTCCTAGATCCGGTTAGGTGGACATCCAAGTCCTAAACATATTACATATGCCAATGTATCTAATACATTTTCTAACCTTATCCTCCGAATCATCTAGGCCTTGGCTTTGGCACAACAAACCTAATGACTCCAGTTAAGCGGGACCCATTGACAAGGAAAGTTTCGTAATCAATGTCTTTGGACAAGAAGTGATCTTGACTTTGGCCAACAAATCACAACTTGGACTAGACACCGATGTGGAACAAAACTTTCATGATTCAAATACATCCAATTGACAAGGTCTTGACTTTGGCCAACAAACCAATGCCAATCAGATCTTGAACAAGAATCATTCAATGGAAGGATAATCGCTTAATATAAACGAGGGTTTTTTCGCGTGCAAATTGGCTACCAATTTAATTATCTTTGTTAGGTCTCATCATCATACACCCTTAAACATGCATTCTAAACACATAATAAAGCGAGTATGAAATAAAATAATAATGATATGCGGATGGATACTTTAACACATTGATCCTAGATCAAATCTCTCCCTTTCTCACTCAAGCTAGCACTAGTATTACTTCTACCCGTTACACTACACTTCTAAAGAAACCTCATATACATAGAGGGGAATAGGTGAGAAGAGAATACAAGAGAAAAGGTGATAAGGCTGGACACGCAGGTCCAATTTAATAAATCGAATTTATTACAACAATTTCTAAAATTGCCCACCCATCTAATATCCATCCGATATACATTATTCATTCAACACAACCAAGTATTCACACATATAAGCATGCTATCAATCAATCTAATCAAATTAATTAATCTGATAATTAAGTGATCATCCAATGTTCAAACAACGATTTGATTTTGATCGAGTCAAACTCGTTTTTGCGAATAAGTACTTAAAGTACGAATTCATGAATTAAATTAAACTACATTATTAAATCTAATTTAACATGTACTTAATACTAATTCACTATTCAATTCCAAATTAAATATTACACTTTATTTAATAAACCTTTTACGATTTAAATTCCAAATCTAATCGTAACGCGTCTCAAAGACCGATTAACGTCCAACGTCAATTCAATTAAAGTCCAATGGGCTTTTGATTGATTTCTTAAGGCGTGGACTTTTGGTCAACTCGGGTCAAACCGATAACCAAAGTCCAATCCGGGATTTACCCCATAAGCCCATAAATCAATCTTGGCCCATTAGGCCCAATTGAACTTTAAAGGTTCATTAAGTCGCATTTGGGCTTTATGGTTAAGGTTTTAGGCCCAATTGGATCCAATCCATTTGGCCTAAACCAAACTTGATAAATCAAGCCCAATAGGCCCAATTACAACAATTCAAGCCCAAATCCAATTTAAGCCTAAATAATTAAATTACACTAATCCAATTACGCAATTTAATTACCTAAAGTGCGTTACATGATTAATCGACTAAAACAATATTTCTAAAACACAATATTACTCCAATTAATCATGCTAAATTCATTATCACATGTCAAACACACAATATGAAAAATCAAACCCATTTACATGCTTTTAAGTCTCGGCCAAAAGAGGGATTTTGTGTCCGATTCGGTTTCGATCCAATCGAACCTACAATCGACATCAAATCACCATCCTAAATGATTTCACACACATCCAATGTCACAAAATCAAAAAATCCAAGACATTAGGGGCATTTACACATTCGGCCAAGGTGAGGAATTTGGGGTTTTTGTCCAATTCGAAATCCAATCCAATTCGATTCAAATTAACGTCAACCTAATCGATTCTAACTCATCAAATGAATCAAAAATCAAAAAATCCAAGATCCAAAAATCCCATGAACATTCGGCCAACATGTCATTTTGGGGAAAATTATTCCAAATGGATTTTCAACAAATTGATCCAACCAATATGCAATTAACATCATTTAAACATGCTCAATCAAACAATTTAACCAAATCATGCTCAAAATCAATTTACCCAAATTTTAAATCCCTAAAATTTCATGCTTGCAACTATAGCTCATGATGCCATTGTTGAGTTTCTATTAGGTCCCAAGATCAAATCAATGCATGAAATTATGTGTAAACACATCAACGGAGGTAGCGGAATACTCACATCGATCGGTTGAGTCGATTTGGAGACGATCGAAGCCAAAAAGTCCACTGCATTACACGCCCACTGCAGCAGTCCACTCTTTAAAAATTTCAGTTTTGAGCTGAAAACGGAGCTCCAAGCCTCGTCCGACGGATCCCGGCTCATGGGTGAACCTCCCTACCACCTTCGCAAGACTCGTATGTGTGCTAGCACATGATTTTCACCATGAAAACCCACTCTTGCTCCCCTATAATGCACGCCAAAACAGATTCAAAACAGTGAGAATGGCTGGTTTGGGCGTGAGAGACATGAGAGAAGAGAGAGAATGTGTTTGTTAACTTATAAAATGTAAGCAATTTGATTATATATATTTTCCAAAAATAAATAATCAATTTTCATTTATTTTATCAAATAATCAAATAATCTGAGCCAAATCCATAAAGTATTTCCCTCCAAAATGCTTTAACACTTTATGTAATCCATCACTATTCACATCAACTTTAAGTCATGTCACTTTAAGTCATTTCTTCAATCAATCACATCAATCAATCACATCACTCAAAGTGACATTTGATTTGACGCTTGATGTGACGATTGATTTGACGCTTGATGTGACTTGCGTCGCCGCACTCGAATTCGAAATACGAATGCGCTCGCAATCACACTCGGGCTCGGGTTCGCTAATTCTAAATTAACGATTTTTCCGTCGCGTCGTAATTAAGTGATTACGCCTAGCGAATTCACTATTCACGTCGCTAACGAATTAATTCTAAATTAATTCGTTCGCCCGAATTAAAATCTAATTTTAATTCCGCGTCGAAATCTAATTTCGTTTAATATATCGAATATATTAATTCATCGATTAATTCCAAATTAATCATTATCTCTCTCTCGACGATATTTTATCCTAGATAAAATATCTCCGTAATTAATCCTAGATTAATTTTCTCTCTCTTCTATATAATCCCAGATTATTCAAGAGTGCGAGTTGTGCGTCATCGGTGGATTATCGGGAAGCGACCCATGAGATCTCCGGATAAGTTGGCTATAAATACGGTCGTCGGTGTAACCGAATCACGTACGTACCAAGTACTACGTTCTACCGATTTATGCGACAAGGTCAACTCCTAGCAAAGCACCAAGTCAACCCAATTCTCCGGACATATCCTTTTAAGAATATTTAGATCTATATCAAGCGTAGTATACTCACGTATTGTGCATATCGGCCCAGTATCGGATAGTCACGTGTTAGGGCTGGGGCTGGATAAGTGTCTGCCCCGTCCGAAACACATATCGGATGTCTGGTAACTAGTCTCTATAATCGGATATTCATGACCTAGTCATAATATAACGATTGGATGCGCATCACTTAAGAGCACTAATACCGTATCCTGCGTGACATCATCTCCACTATGACTGGAGTGATACTTCCGTCTCGACATCACACCCAATACTCTACGACTCTCTGATAAACCCAGAAGTGGTAGACACAGAACCGGTCAAAGCCCCCAACCACCAAATCCAAAGTTTATCGATTATCGTAAGTATTAGCGATGCAAGTCTCAGGTTAAGACTATACACACCTACCTTGATTTCGGCCTCCCATAGACACATATTCATAATACCAATGGGATTCCGAAGGGGTCTATCCAGAGCGAAGCTGTTTCCCGTACCATCGGTGAAACACGACCTCCTATCGCACTTGCATAAGTCTCCAACACTTATATATATGAGAACTATGCCGTTGTGCCCTCACAACGCGCACAAGTGCAATACTAGCCTATTCCGCATTATCGATGTCCAGTCTCGATAATACTACGGCTAGGGATATTTAATGATTAATCCTTCGTGGACTGATGATACTGTCTCATATCATCTCAATCCAGGAACTAATCATAGGGACCTCTCTTCATTTATATCTATGGTGATCTAATCACAAATGATGAGAGTGCAATTTCCTTGTTACATAGTTAATTTGCTACAACAACACAATGATCTGTGCAAATAGTGACGCTATGGGTCATATTATCCAACAGCTAGCTGGTCTCGAAGGCACGAGTCAGTGTCAGAAGAAATAGTAGTGCGTGTAGATGATTTCGGCTTCTTACGAGTGCCAAGCCGATGTTGTACGCTGTTTGGTTCTTGAAAACCAATTGCGACAACTGCTCATCTGGTATCGGGTCGGACCATGTCTCCTAAGTTTGATATTGAAGCTCCACCATTTCATTTTGTTTTTAAAAAACATTAAGTTAATGTTAGAATTTGAAAAAAAAATTAAATTTAAAATAATAATTATTTTATTTAAAAAACTTAAACTTACATAGTACCGTTCGGCTTCTTCATTGATCCATTTTTTTTTCATTGTAGTGCGTCACTCGAAAAAATTCTGGAAATGATTGCACCTCACCTGTGCTACTCTGCTAAAAACATAAAATAATTGTACTATTATTCCACATTAGTAAAAATAATGAACTGTTAAATTTTAGGTTATGATATATTTACCTCAGAATGTTCGGCACAATGTTGGATAAATGGCTTGGAACCTCCGCAGTGGTTAAAATGCAAGTGACTTCGATTCTCCGCATTTGCGTGACACTTATTCTACATTTGACAACACTGTAAGTACCAAAAACAAAGAGAATTATAAATTTATGTTTATTTTAAAATTTACCTCGTATTTCTCGCTAGACTAAAGATCACACAAGAATGTCCAGTCACGCTCATCAATAAAATCAGGCTTGTGTTGTGGAGCATCTAAAGGTCCATGTTTGTCGAATATTAGTTTTAGTACTTTTGTCTTATAATCCTTATAACTTTTCCCCATGTGGTAGTCAAGATAATGTTGGATATTAACTTTGGTCAAATCAAAGTCGAACCACTCCTACAGAAATATCATCCAAGTAAAAGTGAGTATAAAATAAAAATTTAAATTAATAAAAAAATATCGAAAACTTAATACTGCAAGGAAACTCACAAGTAGCGAAGGGAACAGCTGGTTGATTTTAGTCTCTCTCGGTATCTTCTCTAAGAAACGTAGTTTTGGGGAGCTTTAAACCATAAATGCTGAATTATGTTGCTCGATTTGTCTTTGTCCATCATCTGATATCTCTATCTGGATTAACGTGCTTAACCAACCCCAGGCCACGGGTCCGTCCTCGACCATTCGTTGTACTCAAGTCACATGTGCTAGCAGAGACCCTAGTAGGGGCATATGTCCTTGCAAATGTAGATAGAGTCTCATTAGCCCATTTGCGATTGCCCGGTGCCATCTGTAAAATAAGAATTCCTACACTATCAATGACCAAAAAAAAAATCATAATGATGCTCATGAAATTTCAATATTTTAATAACCATATAATCTTTTATCATTACATATGGACTGCTTAAAATATATTTAACCATATATACTTTTAAAGGATACTGATTTTGGTGATAAAGATATAACAACATCATGAGAAAATACATTTGTTCCTAAAATTAGCATTCACAAATCAGCTTGTTTGATCCAATTCAAATTTTGAATCAAGTAGGTTCGACGTTTTATCACAGCTTGATTTTTGTCATCCATGGTCTCACGTGAACAGCCAAATGCTGCTGTTCTGGAACCAGAACAACAACATTTTCTGAACTAGAACAACAGCATTATGTTGTTGCTCTGGAACAAAATACCTATTGTTTCATTAGAGTTTCAAACTAACTACATGAAACAAATATTACTGATCTGAAGTGGTCTCCCAAGGATAATAGAAACATCTTTGTCTTCTTTCATGTCAATGATAATAAAATCTACTGGGAAAATGAGTTTGTCGACATTGACCAGCACATCTTCAACAACACCTCTTGGAAATACGAGCGTCCGATCAGCAAGTTGCAAAGAAACTGAGGTATGCATTGCTTCTCTAATTTGCAGTTTCCTGTAAATAGAAAATGGCATTAAATTAACACTTGCACCTAAGTCACATAAAGCCTTACCGATATAATGTTCTCCAATGGTGCATGGGACTGTGAAACTACCAGGATCTTTCAACTTTGGAAGAAGTTTCCTCTGAATGATGGTGTTGTATTCTTCTATCAAT